>BOPP01000003.1:1080571-1111756 GCA_017312745.1 Gryllus bimaculatus
GCCCGCGACGTTCCGCACTTGCTTGTCTATGACGATCACATTGTTGGCATGGCGACACGGCCGACTCGACGCCCACATCGCTTGCGCTGGTGCGCGAAATGCTCATGTAACCCCGCACCCAGTCCCCTGCTCCTCCCAGAGACAGCCCGTGCGCCCCCTCCCCTCCCTGCTTCCTTTGGCGTGTGGGCTTCACAGCATGTGCCTTTGCGTTGCTGCGCCCAGCCCGTGACAATACCCGTTGTAATTATTTGTAGTGGTTCTTGACTTTGTGGCAAATCAGAAAAAACGATTTGCATTGCAGACGTTTCGGCCATCTATTCAGCGTTTATCGGTGTTACAAAACAGATAAAATATTTTTATACACAATTTTATACACATTTTATACAAAGGTGAGTTATACATTTTATACAAGTGAGGTGACTATTTCACTGGTAGATAAAAATACAAATTTTATCTTTCAATGATAAGGTCACTATACATATTCCTGTATATAAGAAATGTTTTATCTGTTTTTAGGCCTGATGAAGGCTGAATAAACGGCCGAAATGTCTGCAATGTAGAGTGTTTGTGTTTCTTTTCATTTAGCCAACTCAAGAACCACTTCACATATGTTCGGAAGAATGTTTATCAACGATTTTCGTGTCGTACGGTCTTGCTTGTAGCTTAACTCAAGATATCTTGAGTGAATTTCGCTGCACGATGCATGCGCTAATTGTCCCCCACATATACTACGAGAGTTCATTGTTGAATATTGTTTATTGTCGTATTTTATTTTTCATTTGTTCCTATAAGAACATTTGACAAAGTAGTATTATTTTAACATGTAATATGATTGAAAGTAATAGTAGTAGACATTTTAAATGTAGTTCTCTTAAACACTAGTCTAATTTCAAGGAATGGCAAAGGGTTTTCTAGCTTTCAGTGTTTATTTTATAAAACTGCCATGTTATTGCCATTTTTTTTAAATTATGAAAACAGTAGTATTTTTACATAAATCGTGTTCACTTTCCACAAACAGCTCATCTTTCCCTATATTCTAATTTCTCTTTAAAATTCGTTTTATCTTATAAAAGTTCTTCGTTTTAAATATTCCTCAGAGCTTCATATCAATATTTCATCATAAGTGCTGTAATAAATTTTCATCTTCAGCTCGGTCTCGAAATACACCCTTTCGCTCTGCTTAAATTATAAACGCATAATTTGTGCTTTCTTTGTCTGCTTGCTTCATTTTCGTCTTCCGTTATTAAAAATGAACACAAATCGATTACTTTTTGACTTGACGTTACGAATCCGAAGCGCAGATTACAATGCATGGAGCAAGGAGCCAAACTGTTCCAAAATAGTCCAAGTGTCCTTTCCGTATCGTCCGGACCTATTGCATGCAACCCTCCCAAAACTTCACGTCAATCCCGACCTCTCCCGCCCTATTCCGTCCTGCCCCGTTCTGTCCCCGCCCACCCCGTTCCTTCCCGTTCTGTCCTGTCCCTTCCCGTCCTGTCCCGCCCTATCCCGTCCTGCCCCGTCCTATCCCTTCCTGCACCGTCCTGTCCTCTCCTACCCCGTCCCTTCCCGTCCTGTCCCGCCCTATCCCGTCCTTCACGTCCTGTCCGTCCCTATGCCGTCCTGTCCCGTCCGTCCCGTTTTGTCCCGTCCTCTTCCCTCCTGTGTCGTCCTGCTTGTTCTGTCCCGTCCAGTCCGTCCACGGGTATAATACGGACCCACGGCGCGCTTCGCTTAAACTTTCAAAAAATGTAAGGACGGCCAACAATTATCCAACCAAAACTTAATAAAAATATTAAACCAACACAAAAACGATCCAGCATTTATGCCAATACTTTGATGGTATTGCAATCTGTTGTACCTTTAGTGTCTTATCTGGTTCTTTCTCCGTTTCACTCATGGTATCGGTTCATTTTTCTGCTTTTAGAACGCTAAAACTTTTAACGCAAATTACTGATGACTAACCTTTTTCCTGCCTTCTTTCACCTTTTAAGAGAAATATTTTTTCAGCTAGGATTGAATGACGTAAATAATTATATTTTAAAAAATTGGATCTACCTTCTTTTTCTACATGACCTTTCAATTGTATTAATGTAGATCATATTTGCTATTATTTGTACGCCTCCACCCTCCCCGCTTCAGCACCTGTTTTTATCTTTCATCCCTCGGCACTTCCTTAGAGTCTCATTAAAATAATATATAAAAAATAGCCATATGTCCCAATTACAAGTGAGTCACATTTCTTCGCATATGAGCAAGGGGATAAAACGTTCATTGTGAGAGCATATAAACTAACCCCATCGACGAACCTGGAGATATTTAATCTCGAGAGTCAATAGGTAAGCCACTTGGACGGAAATGCAGCTGTCTTTTGTTTTTTCTCTAACATTTTGTTTCACGGTCCGGTACTTAAATACCACGCCCCACATTTTCTGCTTTTCTACATGATGTAATTTCCGCTTCTTACAATGTCTCTTTCATTTCTAAGCTCGGTCAAAACATTTCTCATCAAAATAACTGTCGACAAACACACTAGTAGGCCAAACACACTCCGGTGGAAGTGAATAACAGTTCATTACATTCCATGTATTTGTGACAAAGCAGTACTTCATACCCTTTTTTATTGCTTGTACTTCCCAATGCCTAGTTGTTCCTCTTGCTGACAACTTGTTGATACAGTTGCATAGTTAGGCGAGAGCAAGGATGTTAGTCTGACTTCAGTGACAACATTCTAGGGATGCCCCCAATTCAAAATCGTTATTTAAATATATAAAATTTGAATGCTTAACACTTCTATAATTACATTAAATGCACCATTTATCGTCAATTAAATAAAATTTATCGGTCTATGACAGTAATGAGCAAATTAACAAAACAAATTTCATTGACAAAAAAGACTTGCGAATTTGGAATTTTACGGCAAACAATGTACTTATAAAGCAATCGGTTACTTTATATAATCCCGTTTCTTCGCCTCTCGTCGTTATATCTTCCCCTCTCTATTTATCTGTTCACATCGTCGTCCAAGCTTTCTTTGTTACAATTACGTAATGCAAAAATTAATGTGTGTCGTTATATCCTGCGAAAACATTCCAAACGACAGTCCGATTTTCTAGGAACGTTATAAACAGAAACATTACAACCTAGACTTATATCTCTGGACAACATGGCAATTTAATCTCGAAATTCCATCAAAATGTTTACGTTTACAGAAGTGCTTTCAATGCAATTTGCAACGCATATAGGTATTGCGGAACAGGTATACGGGCGAGGAATAGTCGTGGCTGAGCCACCATTTTACACAGATAGGAATTAATTATTTTCTTGTGCTTTCAGAATGTGTTAAATGCTCTGATAATGCTAGGTTAATTGATATTGTATTTAGTATAATTTATTGATTGCATTATATCTACTCTGGTATCTTGACGGAAACGAAGTTAAATGTGCTTGTATATTTAATATTAGCGTAAGTTCTCCCCCACCACGTTTCCGAGGTATTTATCACAATAATTGATTAGTCAGGAAGAGTTGTTCTATCTATTCCCGCCCTTCCGCGGAACCTTGAATGTATTCTATTGCACCCTGGCTCCGTCTCGCCCAACCACTATTCTGCGTTGGGCTCCCGCTTCCTCACGTCACTTTCTCACTAAAAACGTAGATAATATATATTTTTTAAATTGGGGTCGCGCGCGCTCCGCAAACGTCACTGCACTTTATAACTAATAGTTTTATTAAAAGTATAATCATTAATATACAATGCAATATAATATAAATCAATCAAAAATTAAAATAGCAGAAACAACTTATATTAGTTTTGTGGAATTTTATGAATGTTGAGACACATTCAACTCCTTCCATTTCTCACTATTCTTTTACTTCAGTAGTACTTCTTTTTGCCGAACTTTTATCAATTAAAATTATTATTCCTTCATTAGCCGAGGGTACGCTTTCTCCACTCTAATAAAACACTTCCTTACGAAAATCCATCCACCTGTCACGGTTCCAGCCTGGCACATAAATCATTCATAATAAGTTTTACTTTCACCCACCCCACCCTATTCGCAAATACGTAATAACCATACTCAAAACTAAAGCAATAACTATTTCATGTAGAACACTAGCCCTGCATTCACATCTTTCTACCACAACATCAAACATCCATCAGTAAAATGTTTTTTCAAACAGTTCATACATGAATAAGTATACTTCTCTCTTGTACACATAATACATTCACGTCTACATGCAATAAAAATACGTATACAAGTTACTTTTATAGAGTGCAGAAAAATATAATTATTCTTAAATATAAACATTTCACATAAAAAAATTGACGGTAGAATCAACAAAGTTCTCAGCTATTCTACAGATATACGCAATTCATGAACTCCAACGTAGACATCAGTCGTCATCCTGTGGTGGCGCGCTGCCAAACTATCGCACATTGATGCGCTCGTAAATCTGTGATGCAATGCTAGGCGAGAAAAGTCCAGAAAAATAATTATTTAGTAAATTTACTCATGTTTATGGTTGTAAATCATAGCTTATAACACTCCTAGCTTCAAAGGAAGATAGCGCATAAGTTCCATCCCTATTCGTCTAGTACATTCAGAGATTATTGCGCTGTAACGCAATGCCCTTGTGTTTTTATACATATATTAGTATAGATTTATTCTTCCTCGGAATATGCCGGATATGAATAAATGGTATAGGTCCGAAATACAGCTATACGATCTACGAGGAACGCCAAGGTGCTTCACTATAAATGTGCACAGAGAAGCAATAGATATTGCGAGAGGTCCATAGAGGTCGTCAAGGCACCAATAGAAGGCAGCCTTGAAGAGGATGAGTAAAAAACGGAAAATTAGATCAGAACCAAGAGCATAGAAAAATAACTAGTACGAAAAATTCTGTGGAATTCTGAAGTACCACTAGTTACAAATTTTGTTAATTCACGTATAGAGAGAGCTTGTTTCCCCTCATACTCCTCATAAGTTCCGTCTCTCACTATTTTCCCCGTGTTCTCGAGTCTCCAACTTTGTTCTTTCTCTTGCGATCATTTCCACTTCGTTCTTCATTGAGCACTCCTCGCTTAGAATATTCGCGTACTCCGATGGCAATACTCTGTCTCGCCTGATTACTTCCTCCGTGAAGGCTTCACCTCCGCTGTCCGCCACTGGTCACCTCCGGGGTTAGATCTCTCTCTGTCTCTCTCTTCATTCGCGCTGCGCCGCACCTCGCTGGGCCGCCGCTGAGGTTCCTCCTCTCAGAGAAACAGCCGGCGGCGCCTCCCTCACCTCACCTCACCTCATCTCATCCCACGTAGCTACGCGCCCACGCGCCCCGCCAGCGCACAGTGGGCCTCATCACTGCACCGGACGGGAACTCTCAACTCAACAAACCCATGCGCCTTTTTCCTTTTCCCTTAATTTTCCTCTCTCCCCCTCTCTCTTGCCCTCTATCTCCCCCTCTCTCTCTCCCCTCTCTCTCTCCCTCTCCCTTTCTCTCTCCCCCTCTCCCTCCCTCTGTCTATCTCTCTTCCTTTCTCTCTCCCTTTCTCTCTATCTATCTCTCTTTCCCTCTCCATCTCTCTTTTTCTCTTTGATTTCTTTATTTTACTCTCTCGCTCTCTCTTTACCACTTCCCGCATTTTCTTTTTGAGTTGTATTTCCTCTCATTTTTTCTTGTGTCCATTTTATTATTTTTCTCTGCCTCCATTTTAATTTGTATATCTCTCTCATTTTTCTTTTATCCTCCTGTTTTCATTGTCTGCATGACTCAGTAGTACCGTTGCCTTTACCTCTGCAGGGTTGTTGACAGGGAGGAACTAGAGTTTGATTCTTGATGGTGATGTGTTTTCTAGCTAAATGGCTGAGTCTCATCCAGCCACTGACTAGAGGTGAAATATAAACGTCAGTCTCCGATCTCCATAGTTTCCATAGTCTCCATAGTTTTACGCAATTACTCGGATCAATATGCCGAAGCAAAGTCCAACCAAACGGATCAAGAACCGTACGTCTTCCTTATCCTTCCCCTCTACTTCTCTTAGACTTACACACATAAGTACACTTACCTCCACTAAATTATCACATGTGTCAGAACATGATTCGGGAACTTAGAGTTTCTTCTGGTTGTAACGGAACCCCTCTGTGGAGATACCTGGAACAGGTAAACCAGTAATCCGACACTTACATCAGCGCTGGATCTCCTGTTCTTGCAGGGATGGAACACCGCCACCTCCAGGGATATATGAATCAAACTTTCTGGACTAATGACCCTCGAACTGGGAGAAGCGGCTTAGGGCATCAATTGATGTCACTGTAGTGCCTTTGACCAGGAGCTCGGGTCCCGACGGTGACAGGGTGATCGACATTAGATAGATAGCTGTAGATGTTGAATTCATTCGCTGTCTGGCGGAGAATTCTAACGCACAGCTGATCGGTAGTTTTCCGTGGTGTCTCCGATCAGCAGCACGTGAATGATGGAGCAGAACGCTAACAAACAACCACGAACCGCGCGCGATCTCCTCTTTCTCTTCCTTCCCGTATCCATCCTCCTTACTTACACACATACAAGCACTACGCTATCACACACGTCAGAAGGCCAGTCCGGATGTTAGAGCTCGTCTCGGCTGGGGAGGAGCGCCGCTGGTAGAAGAACCTGGTTGGGGAAGACACCGTTAGTCGACAGGTGGGTGGCCGCCGTATCTCACCATCCAACGGGGCAAAATCACCGCCACTGCCCGAGGGGGAAACCACGCACTACATTTACGGGAATAACGACCTTAGGAGTTGACTCACCCAGAATCACTAACCAATCACTCAAAAATACCATGACCTTCGTAGTTGACGCGGTCGGCCTCAATACTTCCAAAGTGGCTCCCCGAGCAGCAGTGTTTGCGCCTCGAGACGTGCGCTGGAGCCAGTGCGCGGCCACCCACGCGGAATGCGCGTTGTCCTAGGGCGCCCCGCGGCGCTCTACCGCGAAGCGGAGGCCGAGCGGAGCGGGCCAGTGGTGACACCGCAAGGAGGCATTTCCACCCACGCCGGCGCTCTTCCCCCACCTCCACCACCCACTCCGCCGCGACCCCCACCACACGGGGTTGCGACGTTCCGCAAGACACTCGGGATGCTATGCGATTTGCAGATGTCCGGCTAAACACGTGCTGATATGATTTGCCATGTAATTGGAATCTCACTATTTAGATGGTTTTTACTTTTCCAATAATGAACTAAGTTAATGAGCAGATAAATATATTTTTAATTATTTATTTTGGGTCAAAGATTCTGTGGCATAAACCGAAGATTTCAATGGCAACTTACTGAAATATCAAATCCCAAGTGCATTCTATTGCAAAATAAAAGAGAACATTTATTCGCGATAATAGAAACAACGAAAACAAAAAGCGTTACATAATATTTCCGAACTAAAATAATACATTAATACATAATTAATGATACATTAATCATCTAATTAATAGAACGAATTTCAATAACAGTAGGTAGGTTAACCTTTTTTCATCTTTCAAAATACGAAAATTCCTTTTTTATGTCCACCTCCCTGTTTACTTCATCAGCAACTTTGATATATTTCACTCCATTCACTTTTCCTTGACTTCAATCGAATATGCAGTTAATATAACATTACCCCTCTCACGTCCAAATTCCTCACTGAGACATACCACACTGATTGAAAACTCCATTTATGATATACGTCCTCTTTTCGGGACGTCCGTTTCCCATCTGGTTGTTGATTTCCTTCCTCTTCGTACGTCGATTGTCTCCATGAAATCGAAACCATTGCCAACCTGCGTCCCAATCACAGTAGGCCCTGCTTGTACGTATCTCATATATGTACGGTGATGCACGTATTATGTCAAATAATTGGAAAATAAATATTTAATGACATTTCAATATGTAACCGTCTATTATTAGCCATGGCGAAAAAAAGCATGAAGTTCCAAAGTGTCCCGCACGAGGTAGTGGGTCTCATGCACATTTCCTTAGTACGTCCTGGGATTTGAACTTTCCGAAAAAATATGCAAAATTGTTCCAAATCCTAAGAATAGTCAGTATTTGAAGCTTTCATTTTCTAAATGGCTCGACATCGCAATGTTTTGAGAAAATTGAAGTGCGCTTTCTTGCCTAATTAGCCGCAGTAACTGCCCCTACGTTTAACGGCGGCCTGTTCTTGACACTTTTCTCAATTTTACATGCCCACATATACGTAATCTATTTTTCTTTATTCTAACGAATTTTCTAAATACATTGCATTATGTAACAATTCACATTTTTATTAAAATTGTGAAAAATATATTAAAAACATGTGAAAATTATTAAATGTGTTTTCAGATATTCAAATACAAAACAACCATCAAGTATCATAATGGCATCTTGTCAAGGAAGCTGCGCAAAACAAATTTCATTTAGGTCCGTGTAAGTTAAAAACGAGACTCTGGAACAGCCAGGGAACTGACCGAACTTCACATCGACCCGATACGCTTTCTTACTTTACGTTTTATCGGAGCAAACTCCAAAACGACTTATCTGCTCGTGCATTATGTTGATGCAGTGAACCAGAACTCCGAGCGACCGTCTTCGCGTTCTCTACGGCGTCTCCTGAGTCAAAACGGAAAAGCGTAAAAATACGGCAACTCCAGAGAGTTGCTTCCGGGAATGCATTGTGATATCTACCGCTTGAGTGCGCGCGAATCGCCCCGAGTTTCTTCGCCCCGCAGGGCTTACAACTAAGGCGTGCTACTCGGATCGTCCCTTTCCTGCAATACTTCCAGATTTTTTTCCTGTAATAAAGAGTTCAAATGATCAGACCACGTGACATACTTCTAAATTTCTTATCATGTTTTATATAATGAACTTGTAAATTTAAATTGTAATGTATTTCTGATCATAATTGGAATACCCCATTTCTCTTTGATTTTCTTGAAGCTGGTTAACCAAGTTGGAGATAAAAGTATTTATTTGTGTGCTTATTTTATCTTCAATTTTATAACAGTAAAATTCTAGCAGCCAAAAATGTATGGCTGCACAAAACGTTGAGCACTTTGTTTAATCTTGTTACCATTAAATATAAAAATATTTGACCTTATTAACAAACTTCACGTACGCATGCCGACTCCTAGACGCTGTCATTTTTCTACAAAATGTAAAATATTTACTTTTGTATTCATATTGAATTATATTCGGAAGAGCTATTTACTGGCTGTAATTGGTAAAAAAAAAGTGGCATAAAAGCGAATTAGAAATACTCTCTGAGAGACGCAAACTCGCATGTAGGAGAGTATTTCGTTTCGTAGTTGAAATTGTGTGGTTGTTTTTGTGGTACGTGTAGCGTTTTATGCTGGAAACACACCAAGAAATTTATAAAATCATTTTTTAAAGCTATGTAATAAGTAATTATTCAATCAATACTCCCCTTCATTGCAAAGAGTTAACAGAACATGACGACACAGAAGTAATAATAGTAATTTTTTATTGTGAGAAAAATATATATTTATAGAGAAATATAATGTTGTCAAATTAAAGAAATCAATGAATTACTTAAAGGATAACAATAAAACAAAAACAAATTTACATATCAAATATACTACGTAACAATGATATACAAGTTATCTTTTGATATTTTTAAAAGGAAAGTTTTAATTTGGAATAATATTATTATCCAAAACAGTAAATAATGGGGTATAAAAAGCATAGGAAAAATTGTGTGTGTGTGTGTGTGTGAGTGTGTGTGTGTGGGTGTGTAGTGTATGTGAATAACAAAAGGCATTCCAAAAGTAATTCACATGATTTTTTTTAAAACAAACTTTAATTTCTACGTTTTTGCTCTTTACAGATTTTATGGTATTATTCTTCCCGCTCGAATTTATTTAAACCTCTTTCCACAAGTGCTCTCAGAGCCTTCGTAGCTGCTGCATTATGGCTGCATGACGGCTGTTGCGTTAGATGTTCATCGTAAGCAACATTTTGTGATAGATTTCCTGTGCTGTGTGAATGAGACAGTGACAAACATTCACAAGAGGTTAAAAAATGTCTATGGAAATGATGTTGATTGTAGTCGACGGGTTTCGAGACTATTTGGAGAATTAGGGCTCAGGACCTCCCCCACAGCGGCAGACCGCGCACTTCAAATTCTCCTGACACTGCGCAGCGTAGTCACAACCTCATTTTGGCTGACAAACGTGTAACTGTCAGAGAATTATCAATAATTGTGGGTATAGGAGAAGCGAGTAAGTGCAGAATATTGAAAGAACCGAAGTTGAAAAACGTTTGTGCCAGCTGGGTTTCAGGAGATGATGACTCCCTTGTGAGGGCTGCTAAACTGCTGGCTCAGATATCTACCATACTATGCTATTCATGCTCTTGTTCCAAGACGTAAGTAGGTGACGTAGTATAAAGAGACGGAGATAATGTAAAAAGGTGTTTTTTTGTTCCTGGAAGATGGTCCACTTATTGTAAAATTAGAACAGGTATGGTAAATAAATTGAATGTTAAAAAAAAAGTGCATTCTTTTTGGGGTGACCTTCGTATGTTCTCGTTGTTCACCTAAGTGTTGCCATTGCACGAATGATGTTTGTCAGTATTTGGTAGTGCTTCCTAAGTACGCGTGTCTTTAAATAATTTAGGTATGAATGAGTGTTTTCAGCGCGTATATGAAAGTGAAACTGTGAATGAATTTGAGTCGCACGCCTTGTGTGTAATTATCTTTTACTTTCTCCCTACTGCTTACGCATAATAGAGAAAGTACTGTAACGATGCGAGAAAAAAGGGCGATTTTTCGACAGAAATACTCATTTGGCCTTTTCCTGGTAAGGAAAGAGTGGCCGAATGTGTGCATATATACAACAAACTACTTTTTTAGAAACACGTTATGTAGTACGAATTTAATGTTTTGTAGGTCCTTGATACCGAAAAATCGCGTGACGACAAATCGTCTACATGATGCAAGTCATAAATACACCGTGGCCAAGAGTGTACAATGCCTTTGCGATGTTTACTTAATTGACTACTAGCAACCAGGAATGAAGAAGCTTGCTTTTATGTTTCGTTTAGGTTGAAGATATAAAATTTCCAATGAAGATATAAAATTTCAAATTATTGAAATTTGAGAAAAAAATTTAGTTGACCAGAAATGTGAATAGGTCCTCGGTAGTTCGTTGGTTCGCTCTTCACGGCGCAACCTCGGGTTCGATTCGCGGCCGGAGCAAAATTATAACTGTTCGCTTTCCTTACAAACGTCACAGTATCTATTGCTGTGTGACGATACGAAAGCCCACTCTAAGGTTGCGAAGACCAGAATATACGCTGAAGGGATGTCTTCGTGCTCACTACACAAATCCCTTAACTCCAGGCTGAGAGGCTGGGCCAAGGCTTACAATTATAACTGTTATTGTATAATATTTTTGGACATTAAACTATAATTTAATGAGCTGTAATTACTCCTAATTCTGTTTACTGATACAACTGACTTTCTCGAAATTTCAAAATTATAATATCAAGGCCTACTATATGATTCATAATAGAATTTAAAAAATAGAAAGATCCTTTATTAATATTTCATGAATTAATCTTGTGTTACTTTCCTGTCGGCATTTATGTTTAAAAAACGCCAGTACATCTGAGAGAGGTACAGGTTCATTAATAAATATTATCCCTTTTGCCACTGTCTACTCCATTTCAACTGCTTTTTGGTTACCAATAATACATTTGTAGGTCGGAACCCATACTAATTGAATTTTCACGCCAGTGGGTTAGTATAAGCTAACGTTTGCCTTAATGTATATATTAGGGGTGAATTATCCCCAGCAGGTGTATTACATAATGTTTTGAGAGATCTCTCAGAATCGTAGAAAATCAAAAAATGTCCCACTGAAGTCCAATTTTTTCTACAACAATAATCAAATTCACTCATTCTGCTTAGATGCATAATCTAAGATTCTATAAGCATGATTAAAATTCTCCCTTGCGCTCCAAGCAGCAAACCCCACATGGGTCGTATTATTTACTGTTAATTTACATCCGTCTGTAAAGACGTGTATCACGTTACTAGTCTCGAGAAAATATGTTTGAAATTGTCTTCTCTAGAAGCACATATTGTCAATGTTTTTTTCCGAATGTGAGCACTATGTGAGGATTATAATATGAAAATTGATAATCTCACTGATATTTGTAATGATTATTATAACATATAAACTCGCGTAAGAACTGCGCATCTTCAAAGCATTTAATCAATACAGATTTTTCAAAATTGTTTTATACAAAAATGTTCATCTATTTCTACTAATGAATCTAAAATGTTGATCAGCTTATTGTCAGTGATATCAGAATATTATTATCCAGTGAAAAATATTTTTTAATATATATATTTTCAAGACAGGTGTCTTTGCGTGGGGATAATAAGAAAAAGTCCCATATTTCATTTTTTATCCAATTAAGGCTTTATACAACAATATCAGGCATCTGGGATTGGTCCGCCAAAACAGTATAGTATATTTTTATTGTCATTAAAATATGTTTACAGAACCAAACACATTGATACAATACATGTTTTTAAATATGACAATTGTGAAAATAAGACAACAATAAACTACATAATGATTTAGAATAATATATGAAGAAACGTTAAAAAATGCTTGCATATAAAATTTAAGTAACACACACTTAAGTAACGACATACATTTTTTTGTTAATCTTTAAAATAAAATTTACAATAATTGGGATAACGGTTTTGTCTAAAAGTGATGGCAATGAAAAAATATAATATAGATTATACTTACTAAAGTTGCACAATCTGTATAACATCTTTCCTTTCATTATCAAAAAAATTGTATTGCCAAAAGGCAGGCTCAATAGATCCAGGCTCTTCACCACATTCAACACTAATAATTTGATTATATAAACTGATGTTAAGAGACATATGGCCACTTCTAATGCGATTAATACTGACAACGACTTTGCGTGGAATGTCAAACAGGTAAAACAAAGGTTTCATATAATTATTAAACAATAATCAAATTAAGCTTTTCTTTTAATTTTACTAATGATATTTATGTCAATGATATTTATACCAATGCTATTTATTGCAATTTCATTTTTTTTCATTGGATATCTATTTATACTTCCAAGTTAAATCAAATGAAGGAATATAGGAATATATTAGGTAGGTTGCCAATTCTCGCAGTTTATTTTACCTTTATATCAGCCTACAGCCAGTATTTTTGCCTGTTAAACCTTTATGTGAAGAAATCCAAACTAATGTAATAATGTTGTTGACATTTTTAGACATAATAATTTTGGCTTTCAATTTAGTAATAAGAGGGGATTCCCTTTCAAAACCACTACAACTATCCAATGACTTTAAAACGCTTTGCGAATCAGTAAAGATCTTGAAGTTAAGATTATCATTTTGATTTGTTATCTCCAAACTATAAATAATTTATAGACAGCTGAAAAAATAGAAGCAATATTAGGAATTTTAAATGATTTATTATATAATCCATTATCACTAGAAATTGAAAAATCGACGCTGGAAACATTATTTTGGAGAATTTTATCTTGATGAATCTTATCATTGAAGTTTTGTACTGGATTGTTGTAGTGGATATGTCGAGACAAAATCGTCGAGCGCTCGAAGAGCCATCTGTGGGCAGCGCGCACAATTACCAGCGGCCGCTCGCTGTGCTCGTTCTAGAATGATGCTGCTGGATGCGGCCGCTTTGTCCCGCAGAAGGTATCGCCCGTTGCCTTGTTTGCGAGTTTATGGTCCACAGGTCGTAATAGTCTGCGCACAATATCAGCTTGGACGCGTCGGCCGTGTTCTCAACGAGCTGCTGGGAGTTGTCGAGTTCGGTATGTAGCGGTTTCCCTGCTGCATATTTGCTTGGATAACTGAGGTTATGTATTCGACAAACATTTCTCTCGCAGGTCTCTCTTGTGGTTTACTATATTCTCGGGAAGTTAAGTGGATTCTTTCACGTACTCTCGATTTTTGTCTTTTTAATATAACCATCCGAAATGGAATGAACTTAGTTTCATGGCAAACGCGAAAAATGGCTTTGTAACTTCACTAAGTTTAGTTTGAGATGTTATAATGTAAAGGTTCATTTATAGTATCAATGATGTGATTTCTCGATCAATGGTTCTGGATATTATCTAAGATTAACCACATAATCCAGGTGACACTTATCTCGCGATTCGTTTGCTAAATTATTTAAAATTACAAAACGACTTCCAGATTCACGAGTAAGCTTTATGAGAAAACATCACGACTACAAGAAACTTCCTTACAGAATAATTAGCAAAAATATATATTAAATGGAAATTATTCTTTACTTACATATTATAAATAAGGTAACTAATATTTTGGTGAGTAATTTGTTTTGTTTAACAATCTAAAAAAATAGAATTTTGAAGTAGTTTTGAAAAACGTGTTGGTCATCTGTGATCAAGCTGTGTTATATCTATTTATAAGTTGAATACATTTCTATTATTACATATACTGTAATTGCTGCTGCAAAGTTCAGAAGCACAAAAACTCAATATGGAGAGATACTTGCTCCAATAGGCTGTTTCTTACATTTCACAAAAGCTAATTGTAAAGGCCGCAAGCGAGACACAATTCGTCTTTGAAATGAAGTATGCAAACATTGTTTGGAACCAACATGTTGAGATAACTCTGTGACCAGCAAATCTAACAACGACGACATTAATGCAGATAGCATTGACAAGGTCGAGGTGAGGTGAACGAATTGCCATGATTATCATTTACAAAATGAAAATTTTGAAACTATGTGCTTTTTATTTTTAAGATATCATATTTAATTAATCATAATTTTACGTACGCTCGTCCACCTCAATTTCTTTGAATAGAGTTTAAAGTTATACATTGAATACATAGCGATCTTTGTAATTTATCTTTATAAAATACCTGAGAATTTTATTTACTGCAGTAAATCGTAAATAATAGCGGGAGCCATTGACAATTATATTTTTATTTGCTGTTTTATTCAGCAGTACCTTTATTCCTCGTGCAATAAACTATAAAGTGTAAATTTATATTCTACGTGCTTTAAATAAATGTTCACCTACTTTATTGCGAAACTTACTTTTATTACAAATGAAATAACCAAACGTTATAATGGTGTATTTTAATACTTCCATCTTATTTACTGTTCACGCATGCTATTGTGTAAACAAATGCATAACATGTAATGTACATTGTCACCCTATTCACAAAAGCCTGGTTATTATACATTTTTATTTCGCAGAAAGACCGCGAATCGTAATTCTGTGCAACAACTGAACCGAAGAATATTACACAGTTACGATCCGTTTATAAGGCTTTAAAATTCACACAAGTTTCGCTCCAGTACGTAATTTCGCGCGAAAGACAGGAATCCAAAACATGCAGGTTTACAACTAGTGTGTGTGGTGGAAAAGCTGTCAGACATTATTTCGTTGCAAAAGCAATGGCAGATATATACTGACAAACACATAGTGTGCTGACACCATGATATTGAACTACATAGCATAAAGGTAAATATAGATGTAGAACACAGATGTCACTACACAGGTTTATCAATAACATATTAAGTGGAAGCTATTATTCGAACTATCCGACACTGCATTTTCTGATGGAATACGTGAAACGAAAATAATTGCTTTTACAATAAAAAACTAAAGTATTAGTTTAGGTCATTTCACACTCGCGTAGTTTTAAAAAATACTCATACTAACTAAAAAGTAACATTTATACGAATACAAGATGTTAATAATCACCTATCGTTCGTGGATGTCAATGTCGATAATTGTCCAATGAATTTCGTTAATGAAAGCTGCATTAGTAAATTGGAATTTCTTTAATTTAAAGATTGTGAAACTTCATAATTCTCAGGACAAGGACTGTAATCTAGTATTGTTCGAAACAGTGAGATAAGTTACCACATATTGGAGTTAATTTGATTTTTATATAGTATGATTGTTTCCCGCATTCTCTCTTACCTCAACAGTATTAGCAGCTATTTTATTCAGAAATGTATTTAAATTGAATTATTTTTTTTATTTATTTTCGTCAAATATAGACCGAATGAGACGATGAAGGAGAAATGAAATCTGCGCATACTTTTGAAGTTCCAGAATCCCCACTCTAGCCTTTCACTATATGTAGTTGAACGATGCATAAAAGAACCTACAAAGTATGGTAAACATCATTTCAAAACTAGTATTTTTTGCTTCCGAGTAGTAGTAAGCATATTTACATCTATAAACAAACTACATATTTGATTTTATGGTATTGCTAACAAAATTGCCACCTAGACCCAGAGTATACTCATACTACTAGCAAAAGGAGAACTATTCATACTTGTATTTTGTATGCACTTGTCAATTTTCGTGCAAACTTTCGCGTTAGGAATCGTAAAGGCCTATTCACAATGCAAACATAAACATAACGCACAGATGTTGACATTAACATAAGAGATAGACTGAAGTATTCACAATGTAACATAACGTAATCAAGATAATTGGCTGACAGACATTCTAGTTAACCTTGGTTGGATGTGAGAATCGACTGTGTCCATGACCCATGCATTTGATTTCAGCTAGTGCGAGAGACTCTCTTGCGTTTTGACTCACTCTCTCCCTCTCCTTTTTTTAGTAATTTAAGGTCGCATCAACTTCTAGGTCATTAGCGACCACTATTACTTGTACGGTATGGTAACTATGAGGCTGACACGATATGATGGTGATAGGAGGGAAAGGACGAACACAACACAACCATGCCCGAGGCAGGACTCGAACCCGCGGTCCTTCATTCCGAGATCGCTACTGCACTACGACCTTAGCGATCTTAGCCACCGGATCGACTCTCTATTTGTAAGTACTATATTCCTATTTTACCGACTATGCTTGATTTACGAAAACCTGGCATATGTTTTGGATATCTCACCCAGATATACGGCGAATTTTAGCTTCCTGTTTTGAACCATTATATATACGGCCACATAACCTGCGAAATTGACGTGAAGTCTGATTATGACCCTACCATGAACGTAAATAGTGATGACGCGTCACAATTTGTTCTATTGCAGGCCAGCGTTGCGATATTGCTTGGTGCAGGTCACCAAAGAAAGAAGCGGCAGAAGAAGTGATGGGGAATTTGCCCCTTGAACCAAAGGAGGCTCCTGCAGCGCGATTTTAATTATTTCCTGCGTGAAATGCGTGAAAAGGATCCCCATCAATTTTTTATACACTAGAATGTCTCCGGAACAGCTTGACGTTTTATCAAATTTAGTGGCTCCGTTCTTAAAAATGAACAGTACCCTGATATCGCTGCCAACTTTCTAGCGACTGGTTGTTACTCTAAGGTTTTTGGTCACAGACGATTCCGTACTCTCTTTGGCTTGGAATTATAGAAATGGAAAGATTATGTGTTGTGTCTTAATTAATAAAAAGACACGTGCGATTCGGGAAGCTCTCGACGAACAGTATATTAAAGTTCCTACACAAGAGGGCTACGAAAGAACGACACATACATAGAGATTTGTGGGACATGCCTAATTGGTGCCATAGATGGCAAACATATTATTATTGTGTTTTCACAACTCTGGATCACAATTTTTTATCTAGAAAAAGAACTTCGGTATAATACTAATGACCGTGTGCGACGCAAACTATTGCTTTACGCATGTGAATATTAGTGTTTTTGGTGCAGAAAGTGAGGGGGCATATTTAGACGGTTAAAAGTCGGGCAGAGACTTGACAGGGGTATGCCCTTTGCCTCCTCGTACCCCTCTTCCACATTCTGAAGTAGTGGTACCTCATTTCTTGGTTGGGAATGAAGCTTTTCCTTTGAAGAAAAACTTAATGAGGCCATTTTCAAGAGCCAGTTTGAGCAATAGTGAAAATAGTTTTCAATTATCGCCTTGGTCGAGCAAGGAGAATAATTGAAAATGCATTTGATTTGGTCTTTCGATGGAGACTATTTCATTATACGCCAAGCTTTATATCGTTGACAACATTGTGAACACAATTATTTAAAACTGTCAGGAAAGCATGCTGTACAAAAAATTATTGCTCAGTAACAGAGAATGTGAAGGTCTGATTCAGGACGGTGATTGGAGGAGGAACGTTCCTGAAGGACGAGATGCACTTCAAACTTTGCCTCCACGGCTAAGACTCGGAACATGTAAATGCTAAACTTAAAGCAACGGAAGTGCGTGAGGCATTAAGTAAATTCTTTGTTTAACCAGAAGGTTGTATTACAGGAGCAGGAGTACTACATGAGGAGGTTGGGTGCACTGTAAACAGAAACCAATGTATAGAGACAATATAAAACAATTTCTTGCATAATTATATTTTTAATTTATTCAATTGCACTTATCCTTGCATTTAATACTATGTAAATATTTTTTCCAGTATCAAAGTCTCTGGGAGAAGGACTAAGGTATCTTCTTCAAATTTGGAGAAATATCTCTATATACTATTGTTTTTCTTCACTATCATTTCTGTAAACGTATTTATGACATTTGCCACTAAACGTAACTGTTCACTGACAGACACATCCTCACTGGTTCTTCGGCACCTCCTTTTCGTGCCCTGAACTGGAGATCGCTCTTCTTCCTCTTCCTCTTCCACTTCCACTTCCACTTCCACTTCCACTTTCTCGTGTCTCCATGCATGTCACTGACGGCGCTTCGGAAGACACCGTCAAAACTAGTCGGAGGCATGACCAGAGGTATCCGCTGGTGACAAGTCTGAGGTCGAGGTACTAGGTTCTTTGTAACTCCACGAAGCATCGCCAGTTCATGCGTGCTACTGTGAGGCTGCCAAGTTGTGGGGGTAGGTGGGTTAGCTAGAATAGAATATTTTAATAATAACAGTGAAATCTAAACGCCACTATGAATACTTAAACTAAACTACTAACATGGTAAACGAAAAACGAGAGTAAACTGACCATGCAGCACGCAAACAGAACAGGCAGAACCAAACCACAGCCTTTGCAAAGAGTTCTGTAAAATAGAGTTCTCTAGTAATCTTTGGTATTTTGTTCGTCCAAGCCATCTAGTTCAGATTGCGTTGGTTCGTCTATCGACTTAGATTACATTTAGATATTCCATTTTGAGTTAACGTACTGTGATTTGTTCATTTCATGTCTTACTTAAGCATAAGCACAGAAGATTGAAGCTTGCAAGCTTTTAAGTAAATGTTTTACGTGTTATGTTTATCCGAACGCATTGTGAAGACCTCTTATGGACGTAGTCCTAACTTTTATTTTAACGTCATGCTTATGTTTATGTCCGCATTGTGAATGGGCCATTACCTAAAGCCACACCGAATGGCACAGGCGCCCTCTGGTATTTTCCATCTGTGTGTGCGTTTTTTCCACTTTCAAACGAGAATACATAGGCTCTGCAAAAGAGCTTCACTTAGTAATTGGCATTTGCCTCTCCTCTACGAGTCAGCCACAGAGACAGCTACTCCACCGGAAAAATATTATTCCGTAAACTGTTCTCTTTTCGATTTTGTTTCTCCAAACCTCGCTCTTGACTCACGTGGGCAATTCAAATGATAGGCTTGGAGAAGTTTCCGCAAAACACATTGTTCGTAAATATTATCTCGATTTTGATTATGTGTGGTTTATCTTCCTATTGCCTTACGTCCTCCATTATAGGCGATACAGTTATTTTTTTATCGTCTTGTCTACTTTTAATAAATATGACGCCGCCTTACTGTAGAAAGTACTATGCTGCTAATTATGAAAGTAAGTAAAATAATATGCGTGTAGTCGTTCTCATAAACATTTAATTTCTTAAATTTCCTGAATAAATAAAGTGCTTAATTTAATCCTTTTGTGATTCGTTTTTAATACTAAAAATATACATTTTCTTGAAAAAATCGAAATCAGCCTGCCTTTTATGCATATTTTTAAACCGTTTTAAAGATGAGCAGTCCCGAACAATTTTATAGACAGGCAATTTGTTCCATAACTTTCTTTATTTTTCAGGTTTCAACATGAATTACCACATGATTCAGGGATAGATTACCAAAAAATTACATTAAAATTTTATAAATAAACATTAAAATGTTAGAAAAAAATATAATATAATGCAATAGAAATGTTATTATATATAGATCGTGCTAAACTAAACACAGTAGAGCCGATCAAATTAATTTTTTTCGTCAAACATTTCTTAATTGCGATAGATGTTCGACGTGCGCGTGAGGGACTCTGCTCTTGAGCAGTAGTAGCTATTTTGCTTTTGGGTCAAAAAGCTAAAGGGGAAATAGATTAGAAATATAACATTTCACGACGTGCAGACGGGTGCAATTCTGCGAGGAAGGAATATGGTCAAGGTCAGGGCGATCGCGAAAAATAAGCTGGTCACAGAATTAGGTTTTATTATACAGAGAAAAAGAGAGGTAGGGGAAAAGTAACTTGTTTGCAAGCTAAAGAGTTAATATTTTGAGAACTTGTTACTCAATTCTCTTGGTATAGGACACAATGTCGTTGAATTCGATTTGATGTGATGTGACTCGTAGGTGCGTGTAAGTAAGTGGTGAGGATACGACAAATAAGAGGCCCTTTTGTTAGGGTATTCTTGAGTGAAAGCACGGAAAACCAACAACCATAGCTGCCGGCCGCTGTAACTTCCCTCCGGGCAGCGACTGAATTCGACCTAGCTGCAGGTAGACACACACAGGACGCGGCGCGGCGCGGCCACAAAATAACAAATGCAAATACAATTTCACAACCTGCACCAACTCGCAGAATTAAATATTTACAATCTCGAAAGTATTTTGGTCTACAACTCTTAACTACTATGGCCATAACACAATCTCAGTGCAATGTCTCCCTACTGAGATTCACTATAGCAATAAAAGAACAAAACAATTACAATACACGCGCAAGTTTTAAAGGCGTGATATCATTAAAATACAATTAATTTACCGGATATACCAATTTAAATCTTCCAATTCTCTGTTGGTTTAACTACCTTGCCTATATACACAAAAATGTTGTTCTTTCTTAACATTGTGTTGTGTGTGACCAAGAGAACTGAATAACAAGAACTCAAAATAACTTCAAAAGTTGACTCAAAAGGAAAATAACTACAATGACTCAATAGCAGAGTCCCTCACGTGCAGGTGGAACACATCTCACGCCATTTATTAAGAAATTGCGGGTCGCGATTGTCCGGGACCAAGTGAAGACAAAATTTCCTTCATAGATCGTTTTATTACCGCCACAGAAGGTTGGTTTTCCTGCCAGGGTCTTCTCGGATTTCGTAGGGATTTTTCCACCTCCGGAGTTCCTTATCATCGAGTCCTGCTGTCCACCGTGCCTCGTTTGGTACGTAACACCAAGTGCTGTCCGTTCTCAGGTGTCGTTTTTCCAGTTATTTGACCTAGGTATGGCGACACGATCTTACTAAATCCACCAAGTAGATTGAAAGTATCAAATTACAAGAAGTAAATATACATCAAATGTATTCAAATAACGAAAAAATCTGAGACGAAATAGTTTCGGTTGTGTGACGGGTATTTTATTCTCTTCCTTCATATTCTCGTTTTCATAATTGACGCTCACCTACATACCTCTATTCATGAGCTGTATACAAATTTTTTACTTTGCGTATACGTACGTATAATATACAGGACTGTATCTGTATGTAATATATGTAGTATAGGAGACAGTATAGAATCGGAAAATCGATTCGCAGATTTTCACGGGAAATACAGTTTTTGGGGTGCCGAGAACAACCGAAAAGTGTTGTTGTTTTTTTTCAAAACATACCGTCTGTCCGTCGTCCTGGTCTCTGTGCACATATTAACGTCTAAAACCATGCGTAGAATTGTTTTCAAATGGAAGAAACCTCTGGAGCTGCTGACCATCTAGCTCACGTCCACAACTTTGAAGATATTGAAAAACATTCTTTCAAAACTTGGAAGTACTTTTCGTGAAGCCCTCCGGACATTTTCAAAAATTTCTCTGAAAAAGGGATCAATTTTTTTTCTTAAATTGCCTTGTAAGAATAGATTAACATACACTTACGAAGTGGCAAGTCCCGATTTTCTGATAAACCTGAATTTTCCGAAATTTCAAGAGTGTGAATTTGTTTCGGTGTCTTAAATTACAATTACAATTAGGATTTTTCCTTCAAATAAAAGTTTGTTTCGGTCTAGAGAGTTCTTTCATTGTCATAGACCTTTTTTTTTTTAAATTTTAGTAATTTCGTGGCAATATTGCATGCACTATGGTGCAATTTTTTTAAAAAAATTACAAAAACAAGCTTTTCTCAAGAACGCTCCAAATTTTTTCTTCGAACATTTCCGAAAAGATAGTGCTAATTCTGCTTTTTAATATGACAAAGTCTCTTTCGTCTACTTAAGTTATTTTTTCCAAAATTACTCAAATCTTATTATTTTGAAAGATTTTTCACTCCGTTAATATGCCATTTCCAGCAATTTCTAAAACACTATTGTATTTGTGCATAAAAAGTGCTTCAAATGACTTTAAATAAAGTTTTTCAAAAACTCAAAATTCATGTTTGCCGAAAAGCTTTGAATTCAAAGTTTTAGTTACGCTTCAACAGCCATTTTGTTTGAAAACGCTACCAATTTTGGAATCTGTAATTAGGTCGAATGTTCTGTTCAATAACTATTCTTAAAATAGTATTTCCAGTTCTAACTACAAAGGAAAGCCAAAAATTAAGAAATGTCAAAAACGTACTTGGGCGGGGTCCAGATGCCAGCTGACAAGAGAATGGAGGCAGTCCATATTACCAGCTGAGACCAAAGGAAATAAAATAATAATGGAAAATTGTGCCGCATTTCTGTAGGCTCACTAGGCTCCTTTAAAACTTGCAGGTATTCAATATTTTTTGCTTCCACTAGAATTGCACGTTTAACATTGATGGCGCTGCTTTCGTTCTCTTTACCTGTCTCGTCCTGATCCATATCGCGTTAGATCGGCACAAGAGCTATATTTCAACTCTCTAGGAAGAATTGTATAAATACGATACATTCGTGTCAACCTTTTGATAGGTAAAGGTTACATACCATGTTTACGCTTTCTGACATTGTCATTCGGCACGCTTTTTTTACGTTATGCTATTAATTTGGTTTATATAAACAAAGAGGGTGAATTTTTACGCTGGTTGTTTAATCAGTGTGCTCCTTGAACTTTTATATGGTATGGCTCGTCACATGTCTAAAGGTTTTCTTCTCTTTATCTATCACAGTGATTTTGAGATTGAATGTATTAAAATTAAAGTCATGTTCTTGGGTGTTTGATATTACTTGGCATCTGTTCTGAAGCGCATGTCTTTGAGCTTTTTATTTGGAGAGCCCGATAACAGTTCTGTACGATCAAATGTAGCAGGAGAATAACTATTTATATGTGTTAGTGCGCGCGGGTTTTTCGGCAAAATCCTTTGCGGAATAAATTCCAAAATAATGAAGTTAAGTTCTAACCAAAAATTAAGCCTCTTTCTAGTTTACCTCAGAAACACATTCAACAAATTTTTAAATCAATTCGACATTTAGTCAAGACCGGTGTTTGATTTGACGTGAAATGATTCTTATACGTTCATGCACTATAGCGACCATACACATGTCGGAGGCGGTCGGGAGCTCAGAGGATTCGTCCCATTGGGGCTGGTTAGGAGATACTGGTTGAGGAAAGCCCGCTAGCGCGACGATGGGTTGGCGTCAGTATCTCGCCACCCAACGGAGGCCACCGTCAGCCCGGCCACTCCCGAGAAGAAAACATACGCTACACTACGGGACATAATTCCTTAGTCGTTGACCGCGTCGCCGGGAACACGAAAATAGTCAAACGAACCTGTCGTTAGTTTTTCTGACGCCCTCAATTTTTGAACTCAGTTGGCAGTCGAATGTTACGGACTGAGGATCACAATGAAGATATAACCTCAACAAGAGTGTTCGTGACAATAGATTGGTTTTTGCTGTCGCCACTTCGACGCCGAATCCACCGTGCGCAGGGGACGGAGCGTGTGTTCGTCGGATGCCGCCGGCGGGACGGCAGGGCCAAGGGCTGGGCCGACGGGTGTTGACGTTGAATTATCGGCTATCCGGGCGGACGCCGCGTCGTTGGCCTTGGGGTGCCGACGTTCGCCGACATTTCCGGCAGGCTTCCTCAGGGTAGTGACAATGCGGCGCTAACGCGCCGTTGATTTCAACTATCTTGCCCTGGGTCTCGGGAGGGGCAGGGTGCGCCTGTGATTGGCGGAGGGTCTCCGCTGATTGGCCGGCGGTCCTGGGCCAACATCCGACAAAACACGTAGCCGCAGGATACGTGAAACACGCTCGCGCTCCTCGCACTAACTTAGTCAAGGAGGAAGATGGACTTGCAGCTCTTCGAAGCCAGACGTGGACCTTGTCAATTGTACAGCAGACAAGGCAATGCACGGTTCGCGTCATGAAAAGCTGCGGATTACACACGACAAGGTGGCTGCCAATTCTTTCCGATGAACTCCACGTACTTCGCTTTTACTGGAGCACAACCCGGTACACAAGATAAGAACCGAAACCGCCGCGAGATTCGCAACTCGGATTGCATAGAGGCTTCGAAGAAGTTGGCCTTGTTTGTCGAACAACTCGTCTACGCAGGTTTTACGGCCTTACCTAAGTAGCACAAGCCTGGCGTGCCACTAACGCCCATCGTCAGTGGCCATCATTCGGCCGACCACGCGCTTGGCTTAGACTTGTCGCTGACCAATCTGCGGCCGCTCGCCGAAGGTATGGCAATACGCTGTGCGGAAAGACTCTACGCACTTCGTTGACGATATTCGCAGCAAAGAATGACGAAGGTGATATGCTGGTCAGCTTTGACGTGACTTCTCTCTTTACAAAAGTTCCAGTTCAAGAAGCGTGGAAGTTTATACGTCAAAAGTGCAGAATCGTAAGCGCAGCCACGAGGTGGGCGAACGGCGCGCATTCTGCCTAAATTCCACTTTTTTCAGTACGCAGGACCGGCACTACGCCCAAGTGGAGGGGCGCCTATGGGCTCGCGCTGTCCCCCGCATCGCTTGCCAATCTTTCATAGGAAGCTTTTGAATCAGAAGGCGCTACGGAACGCCGGCACAATCGTCTCTCTGGGGTGCGGGTACGTGGACGTACCTTTGTTATCGGCCACATCGGACAAGGACTTAATTCAGCAAGAGTTGCTTACTGTTCCTTAACAGCATCCACAGAGCATCCAATTTACGGATGGAGACGAAAAAACAACTGTCTGCCGTTTCTTAGATGTCCTGGTCAGTAAACGCGAAGATGGCACCTTGGGGCACGCGCGGTCTACCGAAAACTGACGCACCGACAGACCGATACCTCACGCGGATTCCACCACCAATGCTTACAATAAAACTAGGTGTACTGAGACACTGGCCACAAGAGCTGTGAAGGTGTGTGACGAGGCACTCTCACTTCCCGCAGAACTTCAGAAGCTGAACACACTTTCAGGGCCAACGTCCTATTCCGCATCACGGGATCAAACGTGCTTGCGCAGCGTTCGGGCCACCCGGGGGTCGCAATGCGCACCGAGTGGCGCGGCTGGCGCGAAGACGCGGCAGACGCCGAAGACCGTCACGATCTCTTCGGACGATGAAGAGAGGGCCCGCTCCAAAGAAAAAAAAAAAGAAAATTTTAGCCCCCCGTGATCCCCTACATCCCGATGAGTCACCGATCGTGTGGGTAAATTACTACGGAAGAACAACATCCGTAGGTGTTCACGGCACCCGAGAAGCTGCAGCAACACGCCTTGGTACGCATTAAAGATGCGTTAACCTCTTCCAGTCGGCAAGGAGTTTTAATGAAGTTCCGCTGCAGCTGCGGCAGGACATATATTGGCGAGGGCCGGGCGGTCTGTGTCCGAGCGCCTGCAAAGAACATAATTCGCCACTACAACAGGTAACAACCCACCGTTGGCTATTGCAACACCGGAAGGTTACGGGATCATGCATTGACTTCGAACATGATCGGCCTTCTGCAGCAAGGAAAACCAATACTGGCCGAGACGCATAAAGAGGCTTTAGAAATACAAACAGACGTTCGCAAACATCAACGCAGGACGAGGCTCGCTCTTAGTCACGCCTGAAACTCCCTCGCTCCATCTATTCGGGCCGGCAGGGGACTCTCAACACCGGTCGACTACGGGACGTCTGGCGCAAAGCCTCTGTTCATCTCCGTCCGACCACTGGGCAACTCTGGCGCTAGGCCCAGGTTGGCCCAGACCGCCGGCCAATGCAGGGAGACCATCTCCGCCAATCACAGCGCACTGCCCCTCCGAGACCCCAGGCAAGATAGTTTTAAATCAACGGGCCGCGTAGCGCCGCGGTGTCACTACCCTGAGGAAGCTGCGAAATGTCGGGGCGAAAACGTTGGCACCCCAGCCAACGACGCGGCGTCTCCGGACTAGGCGAGAAATTCATGGATCGAAGCCGCGGAAGCTTACGTACACGGGTGTTGACGTTGAGCGGGCAACTGCTTGCCTAAGGCTTACGGCCAGGGCACGCCCGCGCTCTGCTCCTTCTGTGGAGAGGATTCACGTGCTCGCCTTGAGGAAAGCTCTGCTTCCTTCACTTTGCGAGGATTAGCTCCGCCTTAAAGCCGTGATGTCTTGCAACTGGACTATGTGAAGACGTTTTTTGATTATCATTGTTTAATGGAGACTATGTGGATTTTTAAATGATGGATTACTTTCTTATCAGCGTTTTGAGGTATTTTTTTGCTTAGGGTATGGGAGATCATGAGAAGATACCTAATAATGTATGAATGGTGTCTGAGATGGAACCGTGAGAGATGGCTCGGGCATAAATGCTGTGTTACGCTACGCTCCTCCCCGCGGACGTGACGTTCACGAATGCTTTCGTCTCTTACAGGATGGGCGATCTGAGTTCAAGATTCGACTCTAGGGTGGCGGAGATGTTGGCAGAATTTTCGACCTAGTCGAATTTAGTCGCGCTCTGGAGGAGAATTCTAGGGGTCAGCTGCTTTGATCTGTAGTTTTCGAGGTTTCTTCGAGAACCGGGATGTGGCGGTATTCTACTCGGATTATGTTGAGATCGGGACGACTAAACTTCCCTCCCCTTGCAGTTATCGCCACCAGCGGGGCCACCGGTTCCAGCCGCGGGGACCAGCTCTGAGCTCTCGATTGGTCTTGCTCCATGTGTGGTAATGTACTTGCGTGTAAAGTGTGGTGAAGTAAGGGCTGAAGGATACAAGAAGTGGAAGGAAGAATCACACGCGCTTCGTAGCTCGTTTATTAGAGTACTGTTCGGCATTCGCGCCATGTAGACGAAGGAACCAGAACTGGTAAAACTACGAAAACGGATCAGAGCAGTCGGTTGCTAGAATTCTATTCAGAATCCTAGATTGATTAGCTTTCCCGATTTGAAACAACTTATCAGATTTCAAACTGAAGATAGATAAGACAACCAGACGTTCTGGTATCATCAATAGGAATGGTGCGCAGAAGGTACAGTATCTGTCTACAACACACACAATCTGTTTGCAAAGTTGGAATTAAGATTATACACTATTAGTTTATGAATTACAAACAAATTGCTAAGAATTTTTCATAAAATCAAGCTATTATATGTTTCTAGTTTATTCCTCGAGATGTCGTTACCTTCAAAGTTTTTTCACTAATGTGCACTTTTTTCTCTCGCTATAAAGTAGTACCCTTTTCTTCATACACTCTTAGTTTAGGTATTATTAACATACTAAAGGTTCCGGTGTTTTGATTTCAGTCGTCCGGGCTTATTATAGGAAGACAACTTTTTCTTCTGGCATATATGTTCCAAATCGTATTTTCAAAAGATTGCTGAGTAACTTCATGAGAGCTTTCTATACTTTTTCATGGCTTAAAGAGCAGCGAACTTCAAAAATCATCAAAGTAAGTTTCTCTTTCCTACGCGACCTCAAACATTTTGCTCAAACAATGAAAGCAAATATGAATTTTGGGGCATAAGCATTGGAAACTTTTTAGAACATAAGAGGTAGAAATGTGTAATATACATTTTAAAGACAAGGTATGAATTACGTTGCGTGGCTGTATTAATTATTACTATACTTAATCTTTTTTTGAGCCGATGTCTCTGCATTGAAAACTAAGCATTTTGTTAAGCCATTGAATTTTTAAATGCCTCAATAATTATTTACGCATACTATGTATCTTAATTCAACAAGATAATATATTCTTGCTCTTTACCTATTATCAGAAATGTTTGTCTAGCATTCTCGTAAAAAAAAGTTCTTTCGAAAGGTAAAATTGCGTATTCGCACAGTTCTGGGTAACTCTTGCGGCTATTTATCCCGAGTCGTCTTGGGTAGAATATTACAAGATTGGTTAAATGAGTTTTGGAATATTCATTCATAATTCTGCGTTTTTATTATGTAATTTATAATCAGTTTCGTGCGCCGAGCCCGGAAGCAGTTTTGTCAGTTTAAATTTCGCTATAAGAACGTCTGTATTATTTTACTCGAACAAAATTAGCCGAAATATTTATTAAAAGGAATTTCCCCTATTTCTGAGATTATAGAAGTTTCACTTACAACTTCGTGTATTTTCAAGAGAACATCTCAATTTTCTAGTCTTTGTTTATTAACTGTTTTCTTCTGTGTCAGCCGCAGCATCCGTAAATGCTTACGAAGAAAATCTGCTAAAAGGTTGGTTCTGAATATTTTAATCCCCAAATTTCTATGATTCCTTTCAGCGGGCATAATGCTAAGTAGTTGAAACCTCGGTTGGCACACGCGATATATTATAGATTTTATCATTATATTTAAATACTAGATTTTGTGTTTAGAAGAGCTTCAGCTTTCTACTCAACGAACTTTTGTAATTTTTTTGCGAAACATGGTAGTGGTTCTCACAAGATTAATTTATCTCGTGCTCTTATTTCACATCAACTTTAATAATGTCATAAAAATATTGAATAAACGCTTTACTTGTCATTTTTTTGTTCCTTATGATATTGCGTGATTTTTAATCGATTTATCGACATTCGACGACGAAGGTATTCGACATTCGCTTCTCAGATGAAGCAAGTGAGGAGTACTGCGTTAGGCAACAAAAAACCTAGCGAGTTGTTTAAAAATTTCGATGAGTGTCTTTTAAGTGCAAGATGAGTGAGCATAAGTATAATATAAAATCAATGTCTGGCCAATTATCTTGAATACACATGTCTTGTCACAAAAAAATTTTCTAACACGGTTGTACGCGAACGCGGTTTTTCGTTGCTTGTTTCCGTTACGCTAAATTTCATCACATGTGAGACGAAACATCGCGAAGCGTGTGCGAACTAAAACGCGCCGCATTTGTCTTTCCGTCTTGACGTGTTGTTTATAATTCAGAAACAATAGTGTTACGACATTGACATGTCATACATGACAATGTATTTACTTCGTACAAGAAAGCTAATTTTACTAGTAGTTATTTGATATTTTAATTTATATTCCTTTCCTTGACCCATTACGTTTCGGCTAAACGGGAAAGAAAATATTATTTCGCACACGGTCGGCGAGGTGACTCCGCACTCGTCTCGTTGGACGTCCGAACGTAGCGCAGAACGACAAATTTTGACTCACGGCGTGTAATCACGGTTTAGTGCCTTCTTATGTAATTACTAAGATAATTTATTCATTGTACCCGTTGCAATAGGTTGTAAATTTACGGTGTTAGCAGATTTTTTGCATAGTTCATACATCACACGATATATCTTGATCATTGTATCATTGTACGAATGTCAAGAACCATTTCCAATTAATTCTTACAGAACATTATTTATCTGTATTCCAATTATAGTACTGATTTGTTACTAGGTTCATCTAAACAACATCCTACATTCGTTCTTGGTAAAGTGTGAAGCGACATGAAAAAACTATGTCGTTGAGTTGTTCAGTTATTCCGTTTAGTGCCCATCGTAGTTATTTTTTCTAACTATTCTAAAAGCTCGTTTCTTTAGCTGCTATGTTGGCACAAGGATGCGAACATAGTATTTTTTTTACTTTAGGGTTATGTTGAATATAGGCATTATTTCATTCTACTTGTACTTTTTGTTGCATATGAGAATCATACGTGAGCGTTAATTTGAAAGATTCCTGTTCAATGGCTTTCTTAAACACTGAATCGAATGACATCAGGTAGATAGTGTCGAGTTCACACGCTTCTCTGGAGGAGGCAGATTCTAGCGGCTGATGCTCTGATGGTGATTTTCGTGGTTTCTTTCTTCAAATACTAGCTGAATGCCCGAGCAGACCCGTAACAAACGGTCAAAACGTGCATGAACTGTCGTCCTCTTCCTTTGCACTTCCCGACCTACTTACCACGCACTAATAATTAGTATATATCATATTATGATATATATATATATATATATATAGTATAGATGCAAGGTTATTCATGGCAGGTAAATGATTAGGCTAAATGTTTTTCCTGTAATACAGAGTGGAAGTTTTTGTTCATTTATGACTATCACTTACATTATAAATTTACAAAAGACTATTTGACATAACAACTTTTGCTCTTACTTGTAAGCAGAGAACGACAATTAAAACTAACCAGCTGTCTGCTTGTACACCACTTACTTTAATTACATATGTATTCTTTCTTAATAAAGTTCCTTCAAGCTATACTCATGCGTATTTAAATATCTTCCAACAAATCGTACACTCATTCCTCTTAGCGCCGTCCTTAGTCCAAACACGCGCAACCACTCTTAACCACGGTCAAGGTCGGGAAGCACGACCATGTTCAAAATAAAAGAAAATATATTCTACTATAATTTATATGATATATATATATATTATGAATATATTATATATTATATATATATATAATACTATATATATTATTAGTACCTATGGGCGTTATGGGATTGTGCAACCCATAACACCACCGGCTCATGTGTGAACACTAGGTGCAGCGAGGACTAACGGGCGTGTAAGGGCAAAAAGTACTTAAACGCTGCGGCTGGTATCCGTTGCCGACTAAACGAAGCGAACTTGCAGCATGTTTTCCTTGTGAAGGGAGCAGAGGGTGAAGCACTCCACCCATGTCGGAAGACCTGTCTGGAGCTTAGAGCTTGTGCCGCTGAGCGGGCGACGCCTCGCTGGTGGGAGATGCCTGGGTGGGAAATGCAGCGAGTCACGA
>BOPP01000003.1:1111781-1136676 GCA_017312745.1 Gryllus bimaculatus
AAACTTCCCCTTCCCCTTGCAGTTATCGCCACCAGCGGGGCCACCGGTTCCAGCCGCGGGACCAGCTCTGAGCTTCTCGGATTGGTCTTGCTCCCATGTGTGCGTAACTAGTACTGCGTGTAAAGTGTGGGTGAAGTAAGGGCTGAAGGATACAAGAAGTGGAAGGAAGAATCACACGCGCTTCGTAGCTCGTTTATTAGAGTACTGTTCGGCATTCGCGCCAGTTAGATCGAAGGAACGACGAGTAGAAACTACAAACGGATAGAGCAGTCGTTTCTAGATTCTATGTCAGAATTCTAGATTGATTAGCTTTCCCCGTTTGAACAACTTATCAGATTTCAACTGAAGATAGATAAAGACAACCACGTTCTGTATTCATCAAAAGGGATGTGCGCAGAAAGGTACATAATCTGTCTAAACACACACAAATCTGTTTGCAAAGTTGGAATTAAGATTATACACTATAGTTTAATGAATTACTAACAATTGCTAAGAATTTTTCATAAAATCAGTATTATATGTTTCTAGTTTATTCCTCGAGATTCGTTTACCTCAAAGGTTTATTCACTAATGTGCACTTTTTTCTCTCGCTATAAAGTAGTACCCTTTTCTTTCATACACTCTTAGTTTAGGTATTATTAACATACTAAAGGTTCCGGTGTTTGAGTTTCAGATCGTCCGGGCTTTTATAGAAGACAACTTTTTCTTCTGGCATAATATGTGTCCAAATCGTATTTCAAAAATGCTGAGTACTTCACTGAGAGCTTTCTATACTTTTTCATGGCTTAAAAGAGCAGCGAACTTCAAAAATGATCAAAGTAAGTTTCTCTTTCCTACGCGACCTCAAACATTTTGCTCAAACAATGAAAGCAAATATGAATTTTGGCGGCATAAGCATGGACAACTTTTTAGAACATAGAGGTAGACAATGTGTAATATACATTTTAAAGCACAAGGTATGAATTAGTTGCGTGGCTGATTAATTATTACTATATTAATCTTTTTTTGAGGCCGATGGTCTCTGCATTGAAACTAAGCATTTTTTAAGCCATTGAATTTTTAAATTGCTAATAATATATTTACGCATACTATGTATGCTTAATTCAACAAGATAAATATACTTCTTGCTCTTACTATTATCAGAAATGTTTGTCTAGGCATTCTGTAAAAAAAAGTTCTTTCGAAAAGGTAAAATTGGCGTATTCGCACAGTTCTGGGTAACTCTTGCGGCTATTAATCCCGAGTCGTCTTGGGTAGAATATTACAAATGGTTAAATGAGTTTTGAATGAATTCATTCATAATTCTGCGTTTTATTATGTTAATTATAATCAGTTTTCGTGCGCAGGCCCGGAAGCAGTTTTTGCAGTTAAATTTCTCTATCAAGAACGTCTGTATATTTTACTCGAACAAAATTAGCCGAAATAATTTATTAAAAGGAATTTCCCCTTTTCTGAGATTATAGAAGTTTCACTTACAACTTCTGTATTTTTCAAGAGAACATCTGCAATTTCTAGTCTTTTGTTATTACTGTTTTCTCTGTGTCAGCCGCAGCATCCGTAAATGCTTACGAAGAAATATCTCTAAAGGTTGGTTCTGAATATTTTAATCCCCAAATCTCTATGATTTCCTTTCACGGGGCATAATGCTAACGTAGTTGAAACCTCGGTGGCACACGCGAGTATATTATAGATTATTATCATTATATTTAAATACTAAGAATTTGTGTTTAGAAGACTTCCGCTTTCTACTCAACAACTTTGTAATTTTTTCTGCGAAAAACATGGTAGTGGTTCTCTACAAGATTAATTACTCGTGCTCTTATTTCACATCAACTTTAATAATGTCATAAAAAGATTGAATAACGCTTTACTTGTCATTTTTTTGTTCCTTATGATATTGCGTGATTTTTAATCGATTTATCGACATTCGACGACGAAAGGTATTCGACATTCCTTCTCAGATGAAGCAAGTGAGGAGTACTGGTTAGCGCAACGAGAAAAACCTAGCGAGTTGTTAAAAATTTCGATGAGTGTCTTTTTAAGTGCAAGATGAGTGAGCATAAGTAATAAAAATCAATGTCTGGCCAATTATCTGATGACACATGTCTCTTGTCACAAAAAAATTTCTAACACCGGGTGTACGCGAACGCGCGCTTTTTCGTGCTTGTTTTCCGTTACGCTAATTTCATCACATTGAGAGAAACATCGCGAAGGCGTGATGCGAACTAAAACGCGCGCATGTTGTCTTTCCGGTCCTTGACCGTGTTTGTTATAATTCAGAAACAATAGTGTTACGACATTGAACATGTCATACATGACAATGTATTTACTTTCGTACAAGAAAGGTAATTTTACTAGTAGTTATTGATATTTAATTTATATTCGCTTTCCTTGACCCATTACGTTTTGCTAACGGTGACAGAAAATATTATTCGCACCACGGTCCGTGCGAGGTGACTCCGCACTCGTCTCGTTGGACGTCCGAACGTAGCGAGAACGACAAATTTGACTCACGGCGTGTAATCAACGTGTTTAGTGCACCTTCCTTATGTAAATTACTAAGATAATTTATCATTTACCCGTCTTTGTTGCAAGTAGGATTTAAATTACGGTGTTAAGTCAAGATTTTTTGCCATAGTTCACTACATCACCACGCATATATCTGATGTATCATTGTATTCTGATGTTAAAACCATTTCCAATTACATTCTTACAGAAACATTATATTCTGTATTCCAATTATAGTACTTCGATTTGTTTACTAGGCTTCATTCTAAACAACATCCTACATTCGTTCTTGGTAAAGGTGCTGACACGACATGAAAAAACTATTCTTGAGTTTTCAGTTATTCCGTTAGTGCCCACGTAGTTATTTTCTAATATTCTGAAAGCTCGTGTTCTTTAGCTGCTATGTGTGCACAAGGATGCAAACAAGTATTTTTTTTACCTTTAGGGTTATGTTGAATATAGGCATTATTCATTTACTTGTACTATTTTGTGCATATGAGAATCATACGTGAGCTAACTTTGAAAGATCCTGTCTCATAGGCTTTTCTTAGAAACACTGAATCGAATGCAACACAGGTAGATAGGTCGGTTCACACGCTTCTCTGGGAGGAGGCAGATTCTAGCGGATGATGCTCTGATTCGGTGATTTTCGTGCGTTACTTTCTTCAATACTAGCTGAATGCCCGAGCAGTAGCCGTAACAAACGCCGTCCAAAGACGTTGCATCGAACTTCCGTCCTCTTTGCCTTGACCTATCTCGCCTACTTACAAGCATATATATATCATAAAATGATATATATATATATATATATATATATAGAGTGCAGGTTATTCATGCAGGTAATGATTAGGCTAAATGTTGTTTCCTGTATATACAGAGTGGAGTTTTTGTTCATTTATGCTATCTACTTACATTAAAATTTACAAAGACTATTTGACATAAACAATTTTGCTCTTACTTGTAAGCAGAGAACGACAATTAAAACTAACAGCTCTCTCTTGTACACACTTACTTTAATTACTATGTATCTTTCTTATAAATTCCTTCAAGCTATACTCATTGCGTATTTAAATATCTTCCAACAAATCGTACCACTCATTCCATCTTAGCGCCGTCCTTAGTCCAAACACGCGCAACCACTCTTAACCACGGTCAAGCGGTGGGAAGCACGACATGTTCAAAATAAAAGAAAATACTTAATATTATATATATTATTTATATAGTATATATATATATATTATATATATTATAATAATATATATTATATATATATATTACATCATATTGTGCGTTATGGGATTGTGCAAACCCTATAACACACCGACTCATGTGTGAAACACTATGGTAGCAGCGAGGATAACGGCGGTAAAGGCAAAAGGTACTTAAACGCGCGGTCTGGTATCCGTTGCCGGGACTAAACGAAGCGAACTTGCACGCAATGTTTTCCTTGCTGAAGGTGTAGAGAGGGTGAAGCACTCACCCATGTCGGAAGACCTGTCTGGGAGCGTTAGAGCTTGTGCCCGCTGAGCTTGGGGCGACGCCTCGCGTGGTGGAGATGCCTGGGTGGGGAAATGCAGCGATGTCAACGAGCCACGTGTACGGGGACTACTAAACTAAAAATCACCTTGAGTGGAATGACATGGAATAATCAATCAAATGCAATGAGACCCACACCGTTCTACCGTTTCGTGCCTTTAACGGTTCCCCTCGTTGAACGCACGTGAAGGCGGAGAGGCAGTTGTCTGCGAGAGCAAACAACTGACGGGCGCCCAGGAACATTGCTTCGCAGGTGGAGAATTTAATACTGGCGCCGCCACCTTGCCCCCCGCGCCCACCTCATCCTTATTTCGCCGGAATGCGGCGCAGTTGGTCCCCAGGCTGTTTACCCGCCTCGCTGGTCAGCGACCGCGCCGACGGCGCGCTAACCTCTAGCAGTTTTCGCCAATATTTGCCAAACTGCATACAATGGGAAGGGTATGATAGTAATAATAATAATAATAATATAATAATAATAATATAATAATAATAATTAATAATTATATACTATTATTATACCTATTATTGTTTACATAGTTGCCATAAATAAATTAATAGTTAAAGGATTACGAGATAACGGATGGATTCTGCTGTAGTGTTGAGTGAGAGGCATAAAAGTGAGACACCTTAACAATAAAGAAGAAAGAATATTGAATGTAATGTTTAAAAAAACTAAAAGTAAATTTGTTGGAAATATTTTAATTAAATTGTGACGCTCAGCCAAGAGCCGGCTCAAGCGACACCAGTCCAAGAATTGAAAAGACGTCTCGAGCGCAATACAAACAAAACCAGATTTCGCACCGCACGAAGTGACTTTTAATGAGATTGTAGACCAGTTGTCAGTTTTATTAAACTACTGCATGTAACAACAATAGTTGGAATATCACTACTAATTATTATTTTTGTTCTAGTAAAAAGAAAGCCGGTAAAATCTTAAAGAGAAAAGTGGGTTAGACCAGAAAAATTATGACTGAAGTGATGTGAAACGGAAAACATAGCGCAAATCTACTTCTTGAAGCGAGGAAGAAGAATAAAAAATCTCGCAAAAGGTGTTAGCTTTATTGGAAATGGAACGTGTTCGCTCCTGTAGTTAACAGAAAATATTTCATCGACTCATGAAGTGCACGTTTGATTTTATGGGGTCGCTTGGTTAAAAAAAACGAGCCCCTCTTCCCGAGCCCCCTACTCCTTCCCCAACTTCTGTACAATGCGGCCCCTAAGGGGACCCACACCAATTTTACCCTTGGAAATACGTCTTACAGTCCCCAAACCGTTTAGATTTACCATAAAGAGTTGTACAATATAAGCAAGTTCCACCCACGTGATTCTGTTATCTCTTTATGAATTTAGAAATTTTACATTACTTTGGCTCTGGATTTACGATCAATGTTTTTTGTCAAAAAATGACTAACGTTAAAGGAGGCGGAAAATATTTTTCAGTAAAACGCCGATGTCAATAACTATAACATCTGAGCCAGATCTGCGAAACCATTCAGCGAATCAATGTTCAGCCGTAGCCATTCACAAGACCACACCACTTCCTGTTTATTCTTGTTTATAAATGATTTATTGACGTGGGTACAGGAAGCGGATACAGCGTTCTCCGCGTAATATGATGGCCTGAAACCCCGGACTATTATATGCGGATGATTTAGTTTTTGTGCTTCGGAGGACGATTGAGGCTTACAGAAGAGTTTAAATATTCTAGAACGGCTATAGTGATACATTGGGGACTAAAAAGTAACTATTCAAAAAAACCGAAAAGTCAGTGTCTTCAAGAATGGGTTTATTTGGGCGTAGGCAAAGAGAAATGGTTACTACGCTAGGGAAGAAAATTGACGCGTTAAAACATTTAACATATCTTGGGGCAAAATTTTCCATGAATGGGGGATGGAATAACCATATATTGACGGGCTCACAGCAAAGGAAGAATGGGCCGCTCAAAGAAAATCGTTTGCGCAGTGCGCCAGGGTTCCGCGAAGTTGGCCGGTAAAAGTATGCGATACTAGTTCAAAATCGTTTAGTTCCCCAGCTATGAACTATGGAGCAGAAAATCTGGGGAGTGGATAGGATTAGATCGATTAGAAAGCACGAAAAACAGATTATTGCAAATTAATCTAGGAGTGTCTAGGTGCGCAGGCAAAAATGCCGGAGTCTTAAGAGAGAGTCGGTAGTATAGGAAATTTGGGAAAGATTTTAAAATGAAATCTATTAAAACTCTGATTAAGTAGCAGATTGAACAGGCTGACACACCTGATACATAGGGCTTTGAGCGCCAATGGCAAGGAAGCGACCATCGCTACTGGGCGCACAAAATTAAACGGCTTATTTGACCGCGCAGTTGGTTGGGGACCGTCTCTCCGGAGATGGTGGGAGATAGGGGGACCCGTGAGATAGAAAGGGCTTGATTTCGATAGACTTGCGGATATAAAGAGGCAAGAGATCTGGGCAGCAACGTGCTGAAAAACGTTCGCTGGTAGTTCAAAATCCATTGCGAGTCCATATGGGGTTGCGAAAAGTTACATACATACTCTTCGGAAGGACGCAAGAGGGCGATACGCTTGGTTCAGGGTTTGGCGGGTGGATGCAGCGTTAGACTAAAGGACGCAAGTGGTAATGGCATCTGTGTGCTTTGCGGTGATAGGAAGACTGGATTCCACATCCTCTAATTTGCTGTGCAACCGAAACATGGAGAAAAAAAATGGATGGGAAAGGAATTACTACTTCCTAACAGGAACGTAACGCTCGCCCCAAAACATTTTTAGGTGATAAAAGATCTAAATTTTATGAAAGAATTCAGAACATTTTTAGGGAAAGGTCCGGACCATTAGGGAAACTGAAATTAGGAGTGGGGAAAACAGCACTGGTTAGGCTGAGCGGAAGCCTAGACTGGGAGAGAAATAAAAATAAGTCAATAAGGCTAAACAATAAGTACGTAATTTCTATGTTAAGTTAGTTTAAACAGTCAGGTAAAACAGAAATAAGTCCAAAAGTTCGTAAGTCAATTGGTAAATAACTGCGGACAATACAATAAATAAATAAAAACTGGCATTAGTAATAAGCACATTTAGGGGCGTGAAGGGAAGGGGCGGGATCGAAAATGTTAGCGGAAGAGCGCGTTGGTGCGGACTATCTTCTTGTGGCGCCGTTGATTTTCAGGTGCCTGAGGAGGCCAAGCACTGAAGGAGACGCGACGCCCGCGCCAGAAAATCTAAAATAGACTAAAATAAATGTCGGATAGATTAGAATAGTACTCGCTTCTGACGGCAGGTTTTTCCCCTTCAGGGGGTTTTGTCCTGAAGCGTACCTTGTTGGTCTCTTTTCCGCGGCTTTGATGCCGATTGAAGAAGACCATTTGGGGGTGAATACCAGATTTTCGAAAGATTAGAACGCGAAAGGATGTAGGGGTATTGGAACTGGCTTAAAGGCCTTCGGCCTAGGCCACATAGTATCAAGTAATCTAATTTGTTTGTAATAAATTACCTATTAACATAATAATAAAAATAACTATAACACTCGACGTAGTTATCATTTTTATCAGGTTGACAGTATTCAACAGACCCACTGCCAAAAAAATGCACATACACGTGTATATTTTAAATACTTTGTCAGATGACATAAACGATGAATTCGATAGAAAAAGTATAATTCCAAGTAAAAATATTTTCTTGCTGGCATAACTGTTCTATACAATTCAAAACTTACCGATGATGAAAGAAAGTAAACATTAATTCTTGACAATGATATTTAATTTTCACCATTATTATTTCCATTTGCGAATTCTATATTTCTAAACAAACGTTGTAACTCGTATTGTACCGCAAACTTCTGGGTCAATGACTCTCATCTCGATCAGTTTTTACCTATTTTCCCTTATCCTTTGGGCAAATGCAGAGATGCCATTTGTTCTGCTTTGGACACAAATGTAACTTCATTATCCATACACGTCTTCTGGAGTTTCCAATGAGAGGTATAATTAGTCAAATGATCTGCTAGAAATATAATTCCTTGCATAGAGACAAGATGAGGTATGAGAGCTCAAATTTATAGCTGATTTGCCCTTCAAAAATAGGCTTTTTTTACAACCGGATTTTGGTTGGCAATCCTTGCAAGAAAACACTTCGGTTTATTTTCTTTCAAGTTAGTATTGACTTGAGGTGGGAATCACAGGGATTAAATGACCAGCGTGTACGGTTCACTTCTCCCCGTAGCGCGTTACACACAGTCTTTACCTGTTTTTACTTAATAAATAAATTTTAACATTAAATAAACATAAATAAATAAATGCCACCTTAAACAAATAACATACACATTCAAACAAACAATAACACGTTCCAAACAAATAAATTACACACTTCAAACGAAACAATAACACGTTCAAACAAATAAATACACATTTCAAACAAATTGTTCAGGACAAAATGGAAAAAAATTGTTCCAAACGATAATTTCTTAGGCAGCGACCGTGGCTTCATATGTCATTGTTTTTGAACGAGATCGCGAAAACGTGGTTTGGGAGTTCGTGTCGAGATTAGCAGATATTCTGAAGGAACTGTACCCGCAAAACCCATTGTCGCTACAGAACAAGTATGTCGCGCCGTCACAGAAAGAAAGGTAACTCTCTCCCGGACAAATGGGAGAGAAGCGGAGAGGGATGTACATCAGAGAGACAGCCGCTTCTTGTAACTATTTTTCCAAAGTTTATTGTCATATATTTTGTACAAACTAATGAATCGACAATAATATAGATATTATAATGTATTAAACTTTCAAATCTACTGTTCACGTGGTTATTAACCCGCGTTTTTACGCTACGGTCTATCAACAATTTTAATAGATGAAGATATTTCTGGCGGATTATTTTGACTTTATGTTCCTGGTATGAACATGGTGGTCAAGTATTCTGTTGTTTGAAAAAAGTTCTCCCTACAGTTTGGGCAGGTATTGGCTGTGACCACTACTATCTTGGAAAATTTGATTTACTTGTCCGAGATAACGTTCAAGTAATAATTTTGGCCGATATTTCACCAATCGCAGGGTAGAAAATTGCATCGGAAGCCGCGTTTAATACTTAATAGTTGCGACTGGTGCGTAGAGTCTTTTTTCCAGGGGCATCTTGAGTCAGCATGAAACGCATAAAATCATCAACGCGAATTTATGTGGGATTACAAACAGAATACACACAATCTCATTTTACTGCGCCTATTATATTTTGCGCCAAAATGCAAGCATAAGTGACAAAGTTTTATCCTAAGCGCAAAAATAGGAACAAACCATTAATTTTCATATATTAGATTAGCCAAACAATTATAAGACGAGTCAATTGTATAAGAGTTGAGTTGTGGTGAAAGTTATCCCAGAGCCTCATATTACCGCGTTTGCATTCTGCAAGAAAATTGAAACTTAGTGGTTTCAATGTTTGACATTGGAGTTGAGTAACGAGTAATTGAACTAATTGGCCAATCTTTAGTTGAGTAGTAAGAGTGCAATTGTGGTAATTATTGTTTTTTTCTATTATCTAGGAGGTTATGCTAAGAAAATTCGCTTGATTTTGGAGATGTTCAAGATATTCCAATATATTTCTTTCAATTCGCTTTTCCAAGACTCTGCATGTTATATCTCTGTTAAAGCATTGTGCTTGAGAAATCACGGTTATGGGCTGCAATCATTCTTAAAGTTTTTATTCAAGTTTCTGTAAAAAATTGAGATATTTGTCTTACTGTGCTGTGTTTAAATGTAAATGCCTGTAAAGTTCACATGGGGTTATTTATTATTATTATTATTATTATTATTATTATTTTGTTGTTCTTTAACTTGTTTTATAATGAGAACTTTTGCTATTGAGAGTCACCGAACTGCTAATTCCGAACCTCGGTATGTCCGCACAGGCAAAACCAGGCGCCTATAGACGCCATCAGAATTTAATTAAACTTGGCTTGCGCAAGCACGATGACAAAACATTCAAGCGAAACCCGCAGTGTACGTAAACTCCTATAAATATTCGTAATCGTGAAAATTCCCGTCCCAGTAATTGCAAGAATATGTTATTGCAAAACCCGTCTCTAAACAAATGAAGCCTGTCTGCTCTTTTTTCTAATACATTTTGTTGCTGGCACCTTCTGCCCATGCGCAGGATACAGTATGATTATTATGTTAGGTCCGAAATGCAATAAATCTACCTTGTGTACTGCCTTTTTATAGGCGGTACCATAAAGCCATCATCTTTGGCGGAGGGAAAGCCCTCCCCAATACATTTATTCAGTAATTCTATTATCATATTTTTGATGTTCACTAGCAGCAAAAAATTTGATAACTAACTTGAGGAAGTCGATCAAACTTTCATATGTGTGGCACATTGTGGTAACGTTATTAAATTGCTCGTTTGCAATTCCATTTATTAATTTTTTTTCAGTCTTCGAAGGGAACTTAAACTCCGCTCGTATTGGTAGCGCCATTGTACGTCTACCCCCAAGCGCACTGATGGATAGATTTAGTTTAATTAATTTGTCTTTTACGCTAATTGTGAAAAATTAAATAATAAACCACGAGATCATGTGAATGTATTAGGAATGTGGTGTCGGGATGAAATAAGACGACAGAATCTCGTAACATATTTACATTTATTTACTCATTATGTAGACGGATAGCATGGTAAAGTACAGAACAATGATAGTTTCATTCGCCGGGAGCAAATGTGCCTGTGTTATCACAAGGAATTGCGGCCCTCTGCTGGTCAGCGGCCGCCGTCTTCTGCAGTCTTTTTAAGCTATGACCAAAACACAACGCGTTCCAGCCCTCGACCGCCCTTCGTGACCAGTCACGTGATGCCACCATCTGCTTGGCATAACCCACCCAGCATGGTGAAGGGGTACAGAGGAGGAAAAGTCCGCCCTCCCGCCTTTTACAGCAAGACATGAGGTTGGCCTTTGTATTCAAAAAAGGAATGTTCCCCTCCTCTGTTTTTAGCACTTGTTAGTTTGGCTTTTTAGTGGACATGGCCGGCCCCATGCTAATGGGTTTCCGGTTGGAGCGAGACCGCCTCTCGTTGAAAGGATGAGAGAGCTATTGTCTGCAATGTTTCAGGAGAAACTACCCCCTCCCCTCCACCCTCCTGTAACGTCCATACGAGAGAGAGGGGCTCGCAGACAGCTTTGAAAAGTCAATTATTATAGACTGGAAAGAGGAAATTAGATTAGCAATACTGGCGAAAGCACGACATGTGTACAAGTGTTTAAAGCGGCGGCTATATTTGAGGTGTTTGGTGGAGAAAAGTTAAATGTTCACTGATCTGAATATGAAAATGAACAAAACTTCTGTATAATACAAATTATTTGAACAACTATTGTGGAATTATTTTTGAATATTATTTGCTCCGCAGAGTTTTGGTTGTAAAATGTAATGGCAGTGATGATAAATGTTAGAGCCACAAGCCCCAAAAAACTCGTATTTGGGGGAATATTTCTTAAATGTAATCACTCCTCTAGTTGATAGTGTTCTTAAAGGAGTTAAGATAAAGAATATCAGGGTCATTTTCATGACAAAATTGGTCATAAATACGTTTGTGAAATTAATTGAGATGAAAAAGAGGAACAATTAACTTCGAATTATTATAGAATTGAAAGACAATAATTTGTTTTGTTTTGCATTTTCTCATTTAATGATAGTATCTTAGCATTATATAATAAAGATAGATATTGTTTCCTAAAGAGAGTGTTTTGAAATCTGATGGCAGAATACAAGTAAACAAACAATTAAAAATACTTATTTATTAATAAAATATAAATTAAATTTTGTTTTAAATATAAAAAAGGCTTAAAATTTGTAGTTAATTGCTGCCAATCAATGAATTACTTAGACAAACAGAACTTCCGTCTTCATGCGACCAGGTAAGCTAATAGTATGTCGTATGTCGATGCCCACGAGTAATAAAATATTAAAAGAGAACTTTAAGGATTCATTAATAATAAAATAGGGACGAGATCAGAGCAGGGTAACTCTACGATACAAGTGTGAAAACAAATATTAGTATTAACAAATTTTTGCAGACATATGGTCAGAAGCTTAATAATATAAAACAGAAGTTATATTGGCTTTTTTCAATGGCATGCCCAAGTGGATCAATTGAGTTTAATTATGAATAATATTAATAACACGTGATGTTCATTTCACAAGTCTCAGTTGTTTAAACATCGTGCGCTGAAATCACCATTTTTTCATGGGCAACATGTTGTTAAGGTAGGTGAAGAATTATTGTTAGTGGTATTACGCCTTCATTGAATGTGGAGTAAATAGTTTGAATTACGTCTGGCATAATATTTTTTAAACATTATCGTATAATTCATCGCTGTGGTATGTAATAAAGAGTCACATGTGTTTAACCGATGTTTTGTCATTTATGCTACGTATGAGTATATGTTTATGTGTATAATATATGTTTATTTGGTTCTCTGAATTTATTGTTTGATCTTCAATACATTAACAGTATTATAAGTAATTTTTTTATGAATTTTCGAGATTTTACAATTCAATAGTTTGAAACTCGTTATTTCCCTTCCAAACTCCGACCAATTCAAGCAATTATCGAGCAGTGCATGCAATGTATACTACACGCAAACTGAGCATCAATGAATAATAACTATTTTAAGGATATCATGTCTCTATTATGCTTATTGATGTAGTCTGAAAAATTCAAACTGGCAACTTTTTCAAGATGTTTTAGGTACCTAAGATATTTGCTTCCTGTCCTGCAGCGAGTTTATCTGCAAGATTATTTTTATCTAAAGAAACATTTTCGTGTGAGGAACGCAAAAGACTTATTGCAGATCACCATTTCCGTAGTGGCGCAGCTTTCTTGACCAAACAGTGATTCGTGCGGTTTATGAACAATGTCATTTAGGAAGCACTTATAGAAATTGAGCTTATGAAACAGCGAGTGCTCTTGAAGTACAGTGCTAAACGTTTGTGGCGTTAGATTAATGTATTATATTTTGAACTATACTTTACAGTAATAATAGTCAAACTTGGTTCATGTAAAACCATAATACTGACTAAATTTCTACTTTGTTGAGAGTGCTCATATTAATAACATGCTGGGGTATACACGATATAATAATAATAATGATGATGATGATGATGATCATGATAATGATAATGATAATGACGACTTTAATTATGTGGCATAACTCGAACCCTCAGGATCATCAGGTTCTTCAGCCTAACCACGTAGTACATAAATTTAGAGATACAAATTGACCAGTTGAGCGTTATTTAAGGATACATTAGTAAATGAAGTACAACTTACAGATATATTTCCCCTGGGTTAAAAATAGTATTTGACATACTCGAGGAAAGAATAATGATTATGAGGTACAAACTTCTAACGTATCTATTCAAGTACAACAATTAATTATAATGATTTGGGTTTTAGGGGATGTTAGGTTAAAAAGTGATGATATGTATTTGATTTTAATATTTTAATTTATGATAAACATACATTACGTTTTAGTTGTATTGGTGAATTTTTATCATCATAAAAATAATTGTAGGAAATCAACAACACATCAAGCAAAAGTATAAGACATTTCCTCTTCACGTAAAAAAGTAATTCTACGAACGCAATGGAAAAGTCTGTCACGAGTAGAGATAAGAACACAAAATAGAGGTTCGGTTATGTTGATTAATAGGTGTGACAAGAGCTGAATAATGAGACCCAGGGATCGCTAGACTGTTATTACTTTTTTACTTTCACTTTAGCTGATGTTGATAAGTCTGTTGACTGTTTACAACAGATCACCACTTTTTACGTCCTCACAACCCACTCACGCGTAAATGAACCATTGGCTCACAGTTAACTACGATAAAAAAAATAAATTTGAAGGAACTCTGAGTTCAGGCTCAACGTAGTCTTCTCTTTCCAGTAAAATTATGTTATATTTATTTTATTATCTTGTTGAACATTGATAGTTATTTGAAGTGTGGTCTGTAACGACGTTGTAAGTGACACTGTTTTCAATGTCCTATTTTTTGTAGAACAATGTTGAATGTTATAATCTTTACCCATAGGAATTGTTTGGGAACATTTTTCTTGTATGTGAATATTCGGGCTCGAAATATTGACTAACCCATTGCCAAACATGGAACTACGCGTGAGATTTTAGCCTCTCCTATAAAACGTATTATGTGTCGCTTCAAACGTTGTTACCGCTCAAGCTTCATTTGATTATCAGTTTTAAACCTCCGTAGTAAATGTTTTCGTGTTGATGCAAACCCGTGGTTTCATTTTTTAACGTCTGAGAGATTATTTTGTGTTTAGTTAAAACGATTCAAAAATGAGACGTAAATAGGAGTGATGCAATCAGAACACGTTTCCTAGAGCTCGAGAATTCTCATCTCTGCTCTTGTACTATATTATGTTGAATTATGAATAAAGGTAGCTAGGAGCGTTTTCGAAAAAACATGCTAAAAGAAAATATTCACTCCCATGTAATGGAAACGATTTGCATTTATCAATGAGCAGCATAATTTGGCTCTCATATTTGCGTCACGTAAAAAAGTCGCCTTAATACAGCGAGACGTGGCAAATGATGTTTGGTACAGTTGACGAAAGAATAAAATTATCCACAAACATTCCACACAACTCAAGGAATCTTAAACAGATAGTGAGGCTAAATTTATGAACAGAAACAGACTAAGGGGTCAGCTAGGCATTTGCTAAACCTATCAAGGCGAACTAAGCTTCAAGTGTGGTTCATAGGTAGCGCACTCGCATTCCGTGTTGTGATCCCGGGTACGATTCCCGACTGAAGCAAAAGTAGAGTTGAATTTTTCTTCAAAATCGTTTCCGTTTCTGTAGCTGTGTGACGAAAAAAAAGTTCAGGCAGGCGTATTTTGTTCGTTAAAGGAGAGGGCGAATCCAGGGGGATATCGGAAATGGCTTCTCCCCTCAACAGGTATAGAGTTTTCCTTTAATACATTCCTTTATTTGGCAAAATTGATTTAAAGATTTATGTTAGAATTAGGTATTTATTTAAAAAAATATTGTATGGTATCATATGTACCTTCAAAAAATAATTTACAATATTATAATATATGTTAATTATTTAACAAAAACCTATGATGTCTCCCACCCCCACAATGACCTCCTGAATCAGTCCCTGGTACATGTCATGCTCACGTTATGTCCCTTGCACCACTCAAATGTTGGAATTAACAGGTCCAGGCACGTGGGATACCGTAAGTTAGCCTGCACGGTCAAAAATGCCAAATACGTGTATCAAGAGAAACAACGAAAAAAATGATTGATGTTTTAATGCTTTTCCATTTGCTAGACTAGAGTCAACATACCTCTGTGAGCACACTGTTTGCGTGGCTAATGGATTTGTAATAATTCCGCGATCTGTGAGATTGCCTTTTCGCAAACCTCGATCGGCCCCAGAGTCAACGCGCGTCGGAAATATTCCGCGTGAGGTCGGCATACGAGATATCTCCAACGGCACGCGCCTCCAATTCGTCTATTTGTTTTCTCTTTCCCGCAGCTTTTCAAAATAATCGACTTTGCCGCGGCAGTTCACAGGAATCCCACGCTCCTCTAGAGCACTTTAGCTATACCGATCGCCTTTCCTTGGGGCCCCTTCACACGGTGCCACTCAACAGGGCTTCCGAGTGGCGCGTCTGCTGGCAAAGCATCGGTTTAAATGGAGGTATTAACACGTGCGCCGTAGTTGCGCTTCTGCGTCGCTCGGTGGCGAGCTCGTAACATCAGCAGCGCAGATGCGCGTGCTCTCCACAACCAACAGATCACAGTTCTAAATGACAGCCTTCAATCTGAACCGGTTTTTACCTGCTGCCTGCCTTTCGGACGTCGGTAGACCGGCGCTGGATCTCGCCATACAGCGAGGGAAGAACACTGCCACCTCCCGAGTCAAAACATCCACTACATGTACGAAAGTAATGGCCTTAGTAGTTGACGTGCACAAATCACTAACAATCCATCAACCTAAACTAACCTTGTTTGTGCCTCATGTCTCAAATGTTACTCGCATTCACCATACTCTTGTATATTTTGGACACTCGTCATAAATGTACTTGTTAAAAATTAACTGGGTGTTCTTATTGAGAATACATGTCCATATTAATTTAAATTCTCAATAAAATACAAGTTATGTGAGAGTAATAAAAATTAATACTTTCGTACTAGCTAACTATTTTCTTGATAATGAAATACTTTTTCTCTACGGCTGTGGTCAGTTGTATTGAAAACATGTTCAATAAAGTATTAATAAATTAAATGAATATAATTTTGACTATAAATAGAAGAAAATAATAGAAGACATAAAAGACGAGAAGAATATTTATTTAACGATAATTTTGAATGCATGAAATATAAAAGTGACAGAAAAAATATGTAAATTGAGAAATTGACTGGAGAAAAAAAATATTATACATGTCAGATTATTATAACAGATACAAATTTTAACCTGCATTAATATTAAATCAGTTTATTTGTATCTTGCAAATATGTCTATTTCAGAAAATATTGAGTTTGTTCCATTATTTTCGCAATATTGTTCCTACATTTTCAAATAAAGATGAACTACTCAATTAAAATACAATATGAGGGAATCTAAAAAGTACTTTGGAAAGTGAAATATCGAACGCATATGTCTATTAATAGAGTATTTTGATTTATAAATCAGTCAGTGTAGCCGTCATCGAGAGTGAAAGGAAAATTACTATTTTGTGTGAAGCTTTTCAGTCCACTGCGAATCGCATGGCAGCTTGGACATGTTCAATTAAAACTCGAAAGGAAAAGATAAATATTTGCAAGCGAACGATAGAAATCGATACGGACAAATTAATCGGAATGTCCCTGTTCGGCACAATTGAAGGGAAAATCAAAGTGATTTAAAACCGTGAATTTAACTCTGTGTCGTGCATATATTCTTCATTGCGTTTATAAAGCCACCACGCTTTATTACTATACTCTGCATAATTAAATCAATAAACGTCTGTTAGTGAAATAAACATTCATATGAATAAAGAAAGAAAAGAAAATGTGGGTGACTGGTGGAGACGGCATGTAGCAATCCGAGGTAGGGACAAAGGATAGGACGCAATAGATGGGGAAGGAATGGAAATGAGCCGTTACAACGACGGAGAGGGTTCGGGGCAGGGAAGGGACCAGAATAGCCAACCTTCGGGCACTCGGGCGATAATAGGCGGTATTGTTGCCGCGGATGAACATCCTTCTCCTTTCTCAATATTACAGCTTCTCTTGATAGCCAGGCAAGGGAAATTTAGTAAGTACCATCAACCGGGCATTGTAGTAATTAAAAAGTATTCAATTTGAATTATTCTCCAGAAAAGAAATTTCTGGGGATAATTTGCCAAATCAGTTTTCTACTTTGGATTCCGGAAACAGTGATGACAAATACGAATACATAGAAAATAATATAGGCATAATAAAAATATAAATTAAATTTTAATGAAGTAGGAAGGCAAAAATCTAATAAGATAAAAATGGTAAAGGGGAGAATATGTAGGTAGCTAAATATGCTATAATAAAACGAGAATAACATGTATTATGAATCCAGATTACTAAAATCCAATCCAAGCACCTGCAAATTACATGTAATGAATGACAAATTCATTGATTTTTCACAATAATTATTGTAAGAGTTTTATTATGAAATTTGTATTACAAAATTACATGAAAAATATTCTTACATATTCATCACAGTCATGAAAAGGAACAGGAACAGGCGCGATCGCGTGGTGGTGGTTATGGCGTAGAGCAAAGATTGATGACGTTGACCACTTTCGCTTGAATTTGGCTGAAATACACGTGCGTCTTGGAGAAGACATTTCCGCAATCTTGTGTCTCAATAGATAACTAGAGAAATTCCTGGCTTCCCACCATGCTGAGTTGGGACATGAAAACGCAGCGCCGTTTTATTGTCAAACACAGAATTTACACCGCCCGCGCATTGGCTCGAAGGCCAGTGCGGGAAGTGAAGGAGGCCGGAGAAAAAACGGACGGCAGAGGGAAAGTACAGATCCAGGGGAAGGACAGTGAAGAGATGACTCATTATTTGATCTAAAATACATTTCATTGGGATTTAAGAAATATTAAGTTATTGAAACAGTAACTCTTCTTTACTTTCTCGAATTTTGTAAGACGAGGACATTCTGTAATCGTGTGCACGAAAAGAGCGAATTTACAGCAGAAACAATTCTTATTTCCGAGCCCTCGTCCTATAAAAGTGGATAAACTCTGTTCCTATATACAGCAAATTACTTCCTCTAACGCATGGTTTAGCCAGAACTTAATCTAGTGCGTTTCCAGAAAGTCTGGAAACCTCGTTTAAAATACGTGTTATGTCTCAATCTCTTAAACCCACCTGTAAATGTCATTAAAAAAATCTTTTTTCTAAAGGAATTTTTGGTTTGAAATTAAAGGGTATCCTATGTGGCGTATGTGTGTTAGGGTAGAGGAGGGGCAAGAATAAGAAAGAAAAATCAAGCAGTCGGTGACCCATTTGTTATGGCACTACTCTGCCTTTCGCCTGTTCTCCATCTGAGAAACAATGGAAAACCACCGATCAAAGCAGATGGCCCCTGGCTTTTTCCTCCAGCAGCTAAATTTGCCCTAGTGTCGAAAATCCGCCACCATGGATGTCACACCTAGTCGCTTCCCGCCCGACTCGCTGCAGGGACAACAAAAATGCTATCTCTGAGCTTACACAGCCAGTTGGGGACGGGAATGGTAGAAAAGCGGTCAATATGGATCACGGACAAAACATAAATGAGACAAGCAGGCATAACGCAGCAGGGCAGAAACAAGGGGATAGGGACGTGACCCGAGTGGGAACTGACACGAGCGAGACAGGACGGAAGGCTACGACATAATGAGTCTGGGGGGCCGCTGAACGTGAACGGGCGGGGCGACGACGTGACGGGTCGAGGGTGGGATGCGACACCGACCTGAGGCATCGACGGAATGGTCGAGGGTGGCGACGTGACGAGGACTGAGGCATTGAGATGAATGGGTCGGGCGACGACGTGACGGGTCGCTGGCTGCAAACGTGCAGGAGGGGTCGGCGGCCGCCAGTGGGCAGGGCGGGGCCGGGGCGGTCTGTCGTGACTGTGGTCATCGACGTGCGCCTGCTTAATGAGAGGGCGAATGATTCACAGGCTATAACCATTCGTTCGGACGCTCTACAGTCGGATGAAGTTTTACCACACAAGCATGTTTCCTATAATATTCAAACTAACACTCAGTTAACCTTTTATGTTTATGTAATATGCATTTTCAAATAAAACACGGTTGTTAGGAAAACAAAAAGGTTTTAAATTAGCGCCATGTGTTATCCACCAAGCCTGCAAGAAGAGTTTACAAGTTACTGTTATGCCGGACGGATGGGCAGGGTGGATGGACGGACGGACGGGCAGGTCGGACGGACGGGAAGGACGGACGGACGGGCAGGACGGACGGACGGCAGGACAAGATTGCCCAACGGATGGGACGGATCGTCAGGTTAGTCCGGCGAATAAGCGGTCTGAACCGATGGAAATAGCTCGCAGAGAGAAAAGTCAAACGGGCCGAGAGAAAGGGCAGTTAAGCAGACGGGACGTTTTGTCCTTTCGGGTAAGAGGCTTGGATAGGTCTGTGTGAAAAAATTAAACGTTTTCAATACAATAGACCCCAACACGAAAATAAATATCCCATGAAAATTCCAGCTCACAATTTTTGTAGCGTTATATAATTGTCGTTGATAGTCCGTAAGTGTGCATACAATCCAAGAAAAAGGAAAATGTAAACTCTTTCACCAACAGTGTTCCGACATTTACGATTAGGTAAATCCTTTAACGTGGAATATATCTCATGACGTATGTGAGCATCAACCTGTTTTCCTGGGAACTGGAGATTACATTACTGGAAATCGGAAACAAATAACGTATTATTGAGTAGTTGTTTTCATTTTCATCCGTAGGTTTTCGATGTCATTGAATTTCAATGTAAAATCCATAGTAGTTGCAATGTTTATACAAGCATTAAAAAGACAGCTGTTGATGGATGGAATAGAAATTCGAAAACGGTTTCAAACATAAAATAAAAGTGTTAATGGACTATAAAACCATATTTACAAACAGAGTCCTCCATTTAACCAAAACCCCTAAAAATTTATTTTATCTCAAAGATTTTCATTGATTTAGAAGCGATTGTATTAATAACAATTCACTATTGTAATAGTACACTATCCCAAACAAGTAACCAAATGGCATGTTTGGATGCAAACAAAACCCTTTTGATTTCATCAGATTGTGACGTTCCAAAAAAATGAAAGAAGAGTTACCTATTAATCAGGGGTAAATGTTACATTCATAACTACCCTATAACAATTACGTTATTAACGCTTACGTATAACAATATTAGGGCTGAGTAGAACAAAAGGCTATCTCACATTGATCTAGTTCTGATATATTGAGGGTTTTCTACAACTTTCACGATACAACTCAGTGCAATTTGAAACATTTAAAGATTGTACACTTCATTTAAGTCCATATTGGATATTACACTAAGATAATAATATTTTAAGTTGTATTTAATATTAACTCAATTTCACACAAATGTGGGATAGCCCCTTGTCCTACGAGCCTTTTAATTATAAAAGTGTGTAGCATTTACTTTGGGATACCTGTATGCAGTTGAATTATGATTGAAGGTAAGAACATGTACCGTGGTAGGTGTCTGAGAGCATCAACTGATGTCATTGTAGTCCCTCTTACCGGGAAGTCCTAGGGTCGAGTCACGACGGTGGCAAAATTTTCCACACCATGTAAAGAGCTATGTCGGATTCAGTCGCTATCTGGAGGAGAATTCTAGCGGCCTTCGGTTGGTTGCGTAGGCTTCTGTTATCCGTAGTTTTATGTGGTTTCTTTAATCAATACCAGGCGAATGCTGGAGCAGTATCCTAACAAGTGGTCCACGGAACGCGCGCGATCTCTTTTCTTTCCTTTGTCCCTTCGCTCTGTCCTCACCCCTTACTTACACACGCACTTACATGCACTACTCCACCATACTACAGAAGACCGGTCGGGAGCTTAGAGCTTGTCTCGGCTGCGGTGGTTTACGCTGGTGGGAGACATATGGTTAGGGAAATCCCCAGTAACCGATAGATTGGTTGATGTATTTCACCTCCCAGCGGGAGAATATCACCGTTACCTTTAAGGAAAAAGAGCATGCACATAACTTACGAGACTATTACGCGTCCGTAATCACTATTCATTCGATCAAGTAACAACAATCGTAGTTAGCAATATATGTTAAGTATCAATTTGCGCTCTCGTAGACTCGCATCCTCCTCGCGCATTATTAATGTTGAAATTACATGCAATTCAAACCTTATGAAATTTTGTCACACTAGAAGGTTTTAATTGCGACTACCGAAACGAGCGCCTAGACCAGGCTGTGTCAATTCAGTACTCCACGGATCTCCTAACGGGCACCCGTGGATCCTGTAGCAACTCCGCGGGCTTGGAGTTCGAAATGCGAGACCAGGCATGTCAAACTGCACCCGCACGAGCTACTTGCGCCCCTCGGCAACTCCGCACTCCTGCGAGCTCGGGCAACTTCCCCCGACTCCGCTCTCACTTCCTCTCCACATCCAGCGAGGGGTGCACAGGCGCACGCTCAAGCGGCATTGTAAGCGCAAAGCGTGCTCGGAAAAATTCGAAGCACGATAATTTCAAACGAAAATGTATTTCCCTAAGGTTTTCCTATCAAACAACCGACATTTAGTGTTTTTCAATATGCCGTATCATTTTATTTTGTGTTTATTATATTTTTATTAGTTTTTAAATTATGCCTTGTATAAACATTTCTGGGATAAACCAGGATTATACTTCATTAGATATTTTTTTTTATTTTTTTAAATTCTGTGTTGTTGTATTAAACTGTTCTGTTATTTGTTGAATATTGCAGTTAAATAAGACAAAACCATCTTATGGGCTGGCAGCTCTTTCACAGACAACAATCTTCGTCTGGTAAACCTGATCTGAAGGTAGGAAGTTAAAACAATTATCGCACACTTTTGTAAACGTGATTTTGAAACCCACATATTTATTTCTACTCCAATTGAAAATTTCGAATGTGACTCATATTTCATTTTATGGAAAAATCGTCGCTTTAGTAGATAAAATGGTACCAATATCGCATTTGGGGAAATAACTTTCAAATGACCTCCAAATCATTTTCCTGATGCCAAAGCGGAGTACCTACAGTAGCAGTAATTTCGAAACTAGATAGTCAAGTAAGACGGGGGCAGATCTCCGCTACCACTTGCGACATGCCCCACTCTTACGGGATTAATGTTCACGGCAGTGGCGCAACGCCACCACCCAAAAGCGATTTGTGCAAACTTGACCCGCCCGAAACCACCCACTAGTTGCTCGAGGCGCAATGAACGCAAAATATAGTAATCTGGTTGCTAGATACTCTCTTATACTTATAGAAGAGTTATATAATCTCTTATACTTGTATTGACAAATGAAAATTTCGATTCATCTGTTCTCTGCTTTTTGTCCAAATTTTGTGATAATGATCCCCTCTACAAAAATACGCTTTAGTTTCGCTATAGTAAGACATTATGTCTAAGATATAAGGTATAAGATTAAATTTTGGAAGAGTTTGGGTATGCAGAAAATTCAATTATATTTACTTTTTGTCAACAAACACGCGGTGTGGAATTTCATATACGGAAGATACACATGTGACATGCACCCCTGGCAGGGACGCAACCCTTTCTGCACTGATGTTCAGCGGGAGTACATAATTTCTTCATGGCAGAACGTGATTTGTCAAACTTTAACGCGTAGTAGGATGATAATCTAGTGCAAATGTCTTATGTGTGTCTTCGTTTCATGCAAATTTTCCACTATAAGTTAATTGAAGGAATGTCATTATCTTTGAACATTCTTAGATGCCTCAGAAATGTAGAACTTGAAAGTAGAATTTCAGACGAAATATCGGTCGAGTATCAAGATAAACATAAATGTGTTTAACCTGCAATTTGGTATAACGCGGTGGCAGCTAATTATATAAATAACGCAATATAACTAACATTAAAATAATGTCACAATAATAATAATAATAATAATAATAATAATAATAATAATAATAATAATAACAACAACAACAACAACAACTTATTCATAAAACACAAAGTTTCAGTAAGAACAAGAAACTTCTATATTCTAACTCCGCACTGAATATTTGTACAATTTATTTTGTAATTTTTGTAAGATTAATTAATTACACTTCACTTCACTCTGACCGTTAAATCACTTCCTTCGTTATTTCTTTGCTCTGTACTGCACGACACCTCATATTACAATGTAACACTTATGTACCACTTTTTATCATACTCTTCTTATAAAAGTCCTTCATTTACTTAATAAAACCATAAATTAATCTCCTATAATCTCATTTAGGCTTGAGGATCTTTTACAAGCGAGTAAATCTACTAACACTGGGACAGCCGGATTTACTTTCTCTCCGAAGGAAGAGGTATGCAGGATTTTTTCGTCCTTAAAAATCCGCGGCTACGATCGGGTTTGGACCTGCCAACTTGGGTATAACAGTCCGATACGCTAACCGTTACACCATCGCCGCCGCTCTGGGGCATGCTTACGCATACTAGGGAGAGGGGAGGTGTTGTTATTCGCAAGAAGATTATGATTAGTATCTATCTGTCTGCGGGTCGCCATTTTAGATCCCTGAGTTACGCCTGGATTACGATCACGTCGAAGTGAAATTTGCTCCTCTCTGTGTGTATTCTGTGCCACTGTGCTCTTCTGCTGCTGCGGGGTCGAGGAAGCGGGTGGGGGGGTGGCAACCAGGGCTAACCGCACTCGCCCGTGGGGGCGCATTAATTAGTGGAGCTGCTCTGGGACAGCGGAACCGCCTCTCAACGCACAGCGATCCGCCTGTTGAGGGACGAGCCAAGGAAGGTGAACCGACCACTCGGACTATTTTGTACGTTTGACACTTAGTAAATCATTGTTTTCAAGTGAAATGGCATTACACAAGATCGCAACATCCAACGGCCACGCCCTAAACAGTGCGTTACATCTTACACACTCCCGGTAAGATGAGTAGGAAAGCTTCGAACACTGCTGAGCATATAATGGCAGACAGAAGGATTTAGATCATTCCTACCTCTTTCTTGTCCTATCCTCACCCCTTACCCTAACATGCACAACACTTCCACACATGCCGGAAGACGGTTCTGGAGTTAAGAACTTGTCCGTCTGGTGCTGTGCCCTTTGGAGGGAGATTCCTGGTTGGGGAAAACCCCGCTAACCGACGGTAGGTCGATGCCGGAACTCGCCATTGGGCGGGGGGAGTCCACCTTCACCTACCGAGAAAAACTTGCACTACTCTTACGATACATTAGTAGTTGACATTCCCGGAATCACTAAAAATCAAGGAAATATATAAATATATTAAATGATAGTAGTACGCATATGACTCTTGACCATCTTAAAGAAGTCTAGTGTAGTGTGTGACCAACGATGGTAGTTTAACCGAAAACAGCAAAGAAACGATGCAATACCGATTCCTTGACAGAAGCCACTCCAGTGGTCGCTGTGACGGCAGAGCTGCTGAATTTCACGCCTGGATATAGTTTTTTCTGAATATTTTCCGAAGGATAATTTTTGGAGGTCCGCGTATAAAACTGGGTCTGCCATTCATTTTACAAAAATTCACCATTGAGTCTCTAGGCATTCTTTTTTATAGCAGGAACATCTGGGCATTCTGTAAAAAAGATTTCAAACCAAACAATATTTA
>BOPP01000003.1:1145455-1155719 GCA_017312745.1 Gryllus bimaculatus
ACTGTCCCAGGTCTCTTGTTTCCTCGGCCTCTTCTCTGCTTATAGAAGCTATGGATGTTCTTTGTCTGGCCACAAATTCGAAGTACAACAAAATCGTTGAAGAGGAAAAAAGGTATAATAACGCACAGATTCTAAAAGCAGTAATTACTTGCACTACTCTTCGATTTCATACATCAAATTGACAATGTCATTTATTGAAGTGATACTTCATACCCCTCACTTCGTGGGCCGCCTCAGGTTGAGAGAGCTGCCATTGTTGGAGAGGCGGACGTCAAGACTTCCTTCTTGAGAGATGTTCTTCAATGTGGATGAAAAATAAAACATTAGATACGAAGTGGTGTTCGATGTGGCACGTAGTGTTTAGAGGAAACGCCATGTATTATCTCTGAGGGTATTGTAGTTTCAATCAGACGATTATAATTAAACATCCATTTGCACGGTGTGCTGTTTGATTAGTTTCGAGCTCTTCTGCTTCCGGATTCGTCTCTTGGAAAGCAATTACTTTGCGATGACTTTTCTTTAAAACATATCGCATTGAGCGACATCCTCACCAAGAAGTAAGCAGATTGGACTTTGATGAGATGCATTGCGACTCGCGAGATTCATTCGTTTCTCGTCATTAGTTTTGAGCCGTAATTCTAAACTTTTTGTGTGCTTGACAGTCCTTCTTTGTGCTTGTCAATTCTTGTTTTTGCTTGGGTGTTCTTGTTTGTGCTTGGCAGTTCTTGTTTGTGCTTGACAGTTTTTGTTTGTGCTTGACAGTTCTTGTTTGAGCTTGACAGTGCGCATGCATGATCCTTCGCGGGCAATTCACAGTATACTAAATTTCAAACTTACACTTTCGATAGTTATCATTCCTATATCTGTACTGTCTGGATACTTTTATTGAGCTGAAATGTTGATGTTGGGCGCCATAAAAGCGTAGCAGAAAATCTGAGCTATTACGCCTCTCTAATACCTTCTTTTATCCTTTTCAAGGTTATGGAAAGAAGAGAATGGAACTGGAAAAGCTGCTGCTAATTTTTACGTATCACTAGGAAGCTAGTGTCAGCGTTACCGCGTGTCTCTCAATGTCAAGCATAAACAAGTTTGGGACGTCTTGTTCCGTAAACCGAGATGTTAACGTCCAGACATGCCCCACGAGATACATTCAGGAAACGGCGACCCTGAAAATGCCCAGAGCATCGCCAGAGCCACTTCCTTCACTCCATCTCCGTTGAATTTACCACAGATCCCCGCTAACATCACAACGGCTAGCTATGTGCTTCCTAGAACTAGCAGAAAGCGATTGTGTTGGAAATCTTATAAACGAAATTAGCTGAAAAAGGTGAAATTCTTTGTTGACTAGAAACATTAACCTTATCGCGACCGTAATCAACTAATTAGTAATACGACAATAAGACTGAAGCATATATCTGTCTAAAAGATTGGAAGAAAAGAGTTCAGAACTAGCGCGTTACGTTGGATGGTCGGTCGGGACCTAAACGTAATGAATATAACACCTACAATGTACAGTTTTGGAAACAGAAATTGATTGCAGCCGTCCGCGACTACGTTCAGCTTTTCCACAACATGACCAGCCTTTATCCTGACGAAATGTCACAGGCGAGGCCTCACAAACCACTTCAGCCAGTCTTAAAGAGGGAGGTGTGGCGTAACAAAATTATGTAGTAGAAATTGGCGGAAATTCCTAGTTCAGATGTGGAAATATTTGCGAATAAAAATACATGGAAATAAACAATTTTATGAACATGAAAGTAAATTCATTGAAATAAATGTATAAACACATTCACTTCACGAGTTTCAACACAATTCTTTTTGACGAAAATATGATAGTATGAAATAAAATAACACTAATTTTAGAACAATTACTTTCTAAAGACATTTTAATTTTAATATTATTTGTCATACACAATCCATGAACTATATCAAATATTCAGTTTACTATAGAATTTATAAATAAGAAAAACTATCATATTTGCAGAATTGCAATTGTGTGTTTATCAAATTTGCAAAATTGGCATAATAGTGTATTTCTTGAAACGATAGAGGGCTCCAAGAGAAGTATTTCAATAAAGTTAAAAGACCTAGTGTATATTTGTCATTATGGTAACCACACACTCAGCAGGAGTTTTTGAATCTATATCGTTAAATAACTCGTAAACGAAGCTCCTTAGGGCATTAAAAACAAAAATTTTGGGGCCGAAGGTATCAAACCGTAATCTACAGGATAAGATCTTTTTGAATTTTCAATTTCATCATTCTTGCTTCAGCTGCGGCCCAGAGCAGTCGCTGCGTTATCAGCAGCTACTACTAGGTGCGCGACTTTTCTTGACAAGATTACCGAAATATTAAGAAAATTTCAAAAAAATGTTCTTTGGGCGGCGGTAGAAGGCAGCTGGCTAGAGTATGCGGCAAGAACAAATAGGTAGCCGAGACCAAAGGAAATAGAAAATACGTGAAAGTCTGTGCCTTTCAGTGGCACCGCTAGTATAAATTTGTTACATTAATTAAGGAGAAATTAGATTAACAATGAAGAATATTACAAACTGGCTGTCAATCTGTGATCTGATTAACTATCCGGAAATATTATTGTAAAATATCTTAAAGTATTGAATCATTTCCCTTCTACTTGAAATGTTTTAAAATGCAGGCTTGTTTCTGTCGCCTTTACAAATTAAGATCAATGCATGTTAAGGCTGAAAGTAGCCTTTATTATTTTATTTCTTACGCTGTAAGTTTCTTACATCGTTGTTTTCCAGGATTGATTCTTTTAACATTGATGTCCGTTTCTTAGCACTTCCTGCCATGACAACTATTACGTATTCACGCTTCCATCACTCAGCACTCCTTCCATTTCAGCTCAAAGGTCTCGGACACGCGAAGGCAAAGTGCCCCAGAGGCCATCGCTGCAAGGGGTTCTCAAAGGAAAATTCCTAGTACAAACAACTGTTCATAATTTCAAATGAAGCTTAGAAAAAATATTTGTTACTCTATATTTCTTTTAAGTTTATAACAACTAAGATATCATTGTATTCCTCTTCAATAATCTATTCATTTCAATATAAAAATCTATATAGTTGTTAAAAAATCAAATATGTTAAAGAATATCTGTTAAAGAATAACTTGTCTCGTGTATTGATTTCTCAATTTTGTCTCAATTTTAAAGGTAATATGAATGATCGACTCAATGTTGAAGGTAGTAGAAAACATTTTTGATTATTAATTTGTTTGATTGAAATTTTTAATTATTAATAATATGCTATGTGCTACCGGTCCGTCAAAACACAGTTTGCAAAATATTTCATTTATAATCGATTACCTCGCTTGACGATAAAGATATCGGAATGCAGTTTGCACCATTGAATAGAATATAGACAGACACAAAATGAAATATTACGCTTACATTTGCAGGGCCGAAGTTTTGGCGTTTTGATTCTTTATTTATAAAATAGGCAAATTAAAATACCAAAACGACAGTTCAAATTGTGTGTTTAGAGTACCAAGAAAATTTTGAAAGTTAAAAATAGCAATAATTCATTAGCAACAATTTCCATCAATTTTTCTCAACTTAGATATCGCTAATAGAATATAACTAGAGTACTCGTGCGAGAACTCTCGCATGTTCTTAGGTACCTCAAGAAAAGCAATTCTGAGCCAAAAAATATTCAAAACAAATATATTCCCCTGTGAGTAATAAATAACATTTCTTATAATATGACTTTTAAAAAAATTCATTTTTAATTCATGTATTCAGAAAAATAATTTCCCTTCTTGAGCTGTGTTGCCCGTAAACATGTATTACCTTAAATAAACAGAGTTTGAAACTGGAGGTGTGAGCGATAAAAACAATTAGATTTTGAATAAGAATAATATGCACGTTTAGTATTTGGTAGATATGTATGGTGTGGTAATATCCGCACACGTTTTCTTGAGCCCTCGCTCCGTTAATTGCGAGAGGAGTACAGAGTTAGGTTATTTTGACAAAAATAATTTTACGTCATACTTGTAGTTCGTTTTTCGTTGTTAAATAGTTTCATTACACTGGAGTGAACATTTCTGATTATCAGATTTTGTCTTCAACGCTCTTTTCTATAATTTATTCTTCATTCAACCAATGTTGGCAAAGGGTCGGGGATAAATATTCCGGGCATCAAGAAATCGTGGACGTTTTCTTGAGTTTACCAAGTACACTTCATACCAAGTGCATAAGTAGTGCAGGCTATGTCACAAACTTGTCACAGAAACAAGAATGTCAATACTTACACTCGTTTGTTGCGTGGGAATCCCGACGATGAAGGCAGAGTGCTGTGGGTTCAATTTGACATAAATAGATACATGTTGAGCATTTTCTAACTGGCTGTAACATTTCTCCCGTGCAAATTGTAACACTGTCTTTACATAAGTAAATTTATAATAAAAAATAAAACCATCCTTTCATGCCAGGTACATACACTTTAAAAGTTATTGACAGAGAAATGGCAATCTTGGAACAATGCTATGAGGCGAGAAGAGAGCTACAACAATTACTGTATTATGCTTTCCCTTCCGGCAGTTTTATATCTATTCGTACGAAAGGAAACACATTATTTCACTTAGCCTTAGTCCCACAAGTGAATTCACAACACAAATTCACGAGTACAGTCTGCACTTCTAAAACGACCCATCAATCACATCTCTACGAGTAAAACTCAGGTAACTCTCTACGTATTTAACTCAGGATTAGTGAAAGCAATTATAAATAGATTAAGTAATCACCAATATCCCTGGAAGAATAGTAGAATTTCGTAGGAGTTTATGAGATCCCCAGGGGCCAATGAGATTCCAAAGAGCTTACGACATCGTCAGGGAAACATTTGAAATAAAAGGATAAGGTGATATAACAAATTTATTGTTCAAAAATAATTATTAACTCGTGGTGAGCGTGCAGCTCATTTGAAAATTTAACTATTTACATGCGTGTTAATAAAATAAATTATAAAATATTTTTCATTTCTTTTTTATTGTAATTTATTTAAAGCAAAGTTTTTGGAATCGCGAATTGGGCATCTCGAGCCCACGTGAACATGCAACCTATCGGAATTGAGACTCATTCGTGAAGGGTAGGAGTAAGTAATTTTTATGGGAGGGGAGAGCAGCATTTTCATGCGTTTCTACACCAAGTGTTGTCAACCCTGGGGGATGAGGTGAAATGATAATGATGATGAAATGGACAATCACAAACATACAGACACACACAAACACAAGCATACCCAAGGGGGGACTGGAAGCCGCGATCCTTCGCTCCGAGACCGACAAGGAACTACTGCCTCAGCGATATCGGCTACCCGGATCGGCTTGACACAATAATGTAATTATCATGTTTATTTGTTATGTTTTTAGTTTTGTAATTACTTACACTCTTCTTCTTATCTCCATCTGAGTAAGAAATTTTAAAAACAAAAACTTGCTAGTTGAAAAATGAAAGAATAATTCATGTCAGAGCCTATACGATTTAAAATTAACTAATATCACAAAAGTCAGTGAATGTAAGTCTCAGCATTGGAATATCCAATAATTTCGGATTTTTGGAATATAAATGATTAATTTTACGCATTAAATTTATATTGTGATAGGGTAATGCCATTCCTTTCTCCTTTAAAAACGTAAACCTTTAACTCTTAAAAGTTATCATAAGTGGTAGAAAAAGTACTGTATGAAACTCTACGTAATGGGAACTAATACACTCGTGTGAAGTTAAGGGTAATCGCTCGTTCCTCGCTCGTATCGTAAGGTGTATTAATACCCATAATTACATCTTCGTTTCAAAATGTGCTATCTTAAACATCGATATTTTTGGGCAGAAACATAGATATATTAACAGCGATGTTTTACTTTCGATCGTTACTCATGTCCAGAAACAGACGTTTTTAAAAATTAATTATATCAATCAAATTTTCAGCATTAATTGTTTGTAGATTTTTTGCTATCAACAGCTACTGACAATTGTCACTGTTTCCACCTGGCTGCACGAAACTATGTGATTCGCAGCTTTCCTCAAGTGGTGTTAACATTTTTAATATTTTGTATGCGATAATAGTCAACTCGTGGCACAGAGCGAAGGTACCTTACGTTTCACCAAGGATGTCCGGCTTCATTCCCGGGCAATCTCATGTGAAATTTGTTCCGACAAAACGAGCTTGACTGCTTAATAAGGGCTTGTCCAAGAAGTGTCCTAAACCCTACCACTGTCAAATTCCTGTCCCATTAAAAAACGAGACTGGCATCGAACTGCTTTGAATAGCCTTATAGGGGAATTACCAAGGGTCGCACACAGACTATGTGTTACTACTGCTTGGTAATATCGTTCAACTGCTTTGCAATCCTTGAGTACATAGAACATTAATTAGAAAATGTGATGAGAGTCAAATTTAAACCAGAATACACTTGTAACTAAAATTGGCAAGATATGTATCACATTAGAACCAAACTTTACCTCTATCATTTGGGAATGAAAGTGAATAAATAGAAAATAAGGCTAAGTCATTTATTTTTTATTTCCGTCTTTACAATCGATAAAAATATTGTTAACATATTCTTATACGTGGCCAAACATATAGCTCCTTTAATTAAAAATGGAATCAAAGGAATAATACCACTTGTTTCATCATATTTAAAACATTGATGTTTTTACTTTCTCACTACGGAATAGAGAGAAAGTTTTGATTTGATTTATTTACAGTCGCATCAACTACATAGAGGTATTAGTGACTTCCTTAATAATACACAATCAGTACAAAATAACACAGTAACTTAGAATTTTACATATATGGTTATATATTGTTATACATTTCAATTTCCTTTACAAAGCAAATGAATTTAATGCACTGTTCTTTGTTATTGAGATCTTTAAGAGAATTTAGTGTGTACTTGTTTCTTGCACTTTCATATTCAGGGCAAACAAACAAATGTTCTACTAAAAGAAGGATCTTGCACACACTACAGTTATCAGCATCCGTCCTGTTCAATAAGCAGCCGTGTGAAAATTTTGTGTGTCCTATTCTACATCTTGTTAAGACGACCTGATCATTTCTGTAGAAACTGACCGTTGGATTATCATCTTCAAGTTTCCTAACTGATCTTAATTTGCAACCCTGTAAGTTGTTCCATTCTTTACTGTCGAGGTCAGCTAATTTGTTCTTGATTCTTTTGAGGTATTCTTGATAGTTTACTGGTATATCAGTTCTAACTTCGCTTCGCGCTGGTTCTTTAGCTTTTCTATCTGCCAATTCATTTTCTGCAATGCCAACGTGCGAGGGTATCCAGCACAACGCTATTTCTTTACCATCAGTGTTCAAATGGTTGATTTTTTCAACTATTTCTTCGACCAATACATTATCAATGGATAGATTCATTATAGCAGATACAGCACTTTTAGAGTCTGTTATTATCATAAATCTTTTTTTATTGGCCCTTGTGATGTATTTAAGAGCCTCAGCTATGGCATATAATTCGCTGGATATCACTGAGAAGTCATCCGGTAATTTTTTGGTGATCACCTCACATGAAGCTATTACTGCGCAACCTACGTTGTTTAGAATCTTTGAGCCATCAGTATAAATTGTATTGTAACCATCACATTTTGCTGGTTCATTTCTTATTTGAACACCAATTTTACGATTATTAGTATGAGAGAAAGTTATGTAATGCTGCACGAAAAAAAATCGATAAAAATATTGTTAACATATTCTTATACGTAGCCAAACATATAACTCCTTTAATTAAAAATGGAATCAAAGGAATAATACCACTTGTTACATCATATTTAAAACATTGATGTTTTTACTTTCTCACTACAGAATAGAGAGAAAGTTATGAAATGCTGCGCGAAAAAAATAGAATTTTTGAGCAGAAAACTTATTACAGTGCTTGGTTAGGAAAACGTGGATAAATCCATTTGTTAAATTTAGAAAAAAAGCCCTATATCACGTGATGTAGCTATAATCAATGTTTTGTGGGTCCGTGATACCGAAAAATCGAATGACGGCAAAATGTCTGTCCGTCCGTCTGTCCGTCCGTCTGTCTGTCTGTCTGTCTGTCAGTCCAACTGTGAACAACTCTAGCGGCTAAATCGTTCATCCGATTTGCTCCAAAATTGATATTCTCCAGTTGAGCTGGCTGGTGTGGCGCTCCCTTTGAATTTAAAACCGACGTTTTAATTTTAGGGGGTACTTTACAGGAAGCTCCTGGGACATTTTCAAAATAAAATAAAAATCCAACATTTTTATTAAACTTTGTTGTGGGATAATGAGAAGTAAGATAATGCTGTAGATCTTATGTTCGTTGAAAACTGATGTTTCAACTACTGCAAAAATTCAAAATGTTTTCGGAGTCTTCCCAGATAAATATTACTTCCCACTTAAATATTAGAGATAGAGATTTTTCCCTTAGTGAAATCTGATGCTTGAAGATAGATTTTGAAATAAGATCATGAACAGTTGTTTGGAAATTTGAGTACTACTTTTCGGGTAATTTGGCGTGAAATTTGGCGGGCGAGAAAGTACCTGCTGTTTTACCGCCACTAGTTTGTCAATGTTTACATCGACATCGAAAACCTTTTGGTGATGTATCGAAATTTCGATGTTTTGTTAAAATGTGTAATCACTAATCGCCGCCCTATAATATCGCCGTCTGACTTCAGCCTGCCCTTCCCAACCGAGCTCTGCCCTTTCCCTTCTCTCCCTGCGATTCGCCCAGTCTCTCTCGCCTCCTCCGTTCCTCACCGCCCCCATCAAGCTTGCAAATATCAGCGAAGCTACTTCCAGCTGAGCCTCCAGGAGCAGAAAACAGATGCATTGTTGCAAATTCCATACCAACTTCTCGTAACAATGTTCAACTTGAATTACTCAAAGTTTAACAGCGATCTCGGAATAAACTGAAGAGCGTGTACTAGAAAATTACATGTACTTTCATAAATGCTCTATACACTTTAGTGGATTACACTAAATCTTCGTTTCAAATGTGTATTGTATCTTAAATTTGGCTGTAATCTTACGTTTTTGATGCGATTTGACTTTATTTTATTTAGTCGAAAAAAACTCCATGTGACATATCAACGTGACGTCGCGCAGAAAATCCTCTGCGCACGGTTTCTTCAATTTCAGAATCCCTCCCCGACATTTTAACTATAAATAGTAGAAAGAATAAAAGAATAGTAGAAGAATAAAAGTTTAAAAAAATAAATAACAATAAAATGTTTAATAACGTGAGATTAGTAACATTTGAAAAACTAGACATTTTCGTTTCCGTTAGTTATAGAAAACTTATTTGCATCGGTAAACAAACTGCAGATTTGGTTTTTCTGCATTGTTAACAGTATATTAACTTTCTAATCGTTATTCTATTTATATAAGATTCAAATTGCGATAACAATGCAATTAAACGATATTTCCACGGTCAAACACCAGTAGCGGCTCCACACAATTTTGAGAGGGGGGGCAAAAAATTCTTGATTGGGATGGGAAAACTATGATTAAATTAAAATTCGATAAACCAATAATTTTTTGACTTTTTAAAAAAAATGTGATCGCCCAATTCAAGAAATAAAACATAACATTTTAAATAGAAACATAATGTATAAATTTATGATTAATTTTAAAATTTTAGAAATAAATTTATAGAGATTTCAAAACTAACCTAATCATGGAATAGGTTTTGTGTACTACTGCAGCCTGCAGGCGAACCGGAGAAAACGTATTTGGAGGAGGAGTTCAAAAACATGTCAGTAGATAGCTCTGAATATCCTACAAGAAAACATTTCCAAGTGTCATCTATCCCCAGCTGCACCCGCACACAGCCGCCATTTGCAAGGTTCATGTTGCAATTTTCACTACACCAAAGCATTGAGTATATGAAACATTGTACGAGAATTTAGCTATTCTGTAATATGACCGTTTTTAAACGTCCCTAACCAATGAATGGAAACACGGAATATGAAATGACTAGCTTTCTGAATTCTGAAATCGGAGAATAAGGTGGCGAAAAACTACTTTAATATCAACAACTATACAAAAGGAAAGATGTCCCTTCATCCTTCCTGCCGCAGCCACCACGGGCAATAATGTCAAAAACATAACGTAGATATAAGTATTAAGAAACGCGAAACAATAAAGCGATGGAAGATATTTGTGGACAAGAATTTTTTTGTTCTTACTAAATATCTCTTTAATATACCACTTCATTATTTAAGAAACCAGTATTGAATATTAAAGATAACCACCCCGCC
>BOPP01000003.1:1155733-1181702 GCA_017312745.1 Gryllus bimaculatus
CGCCCCGTATCCCCCGCACCCCCCACTTCGAATTGTCTCCTTTCAAACTCGCAAGGTGAAAATAATTTCTCGGAATTGACAGAGAGCCTGGAATGAAGAGATAAATAAAGAATTTTTTAGAAATAACATTATGGAAAAGGTATTGAAAATCACCAGGATGTGAAACATTCTCAAACAAAACTGTACATGAAATAATCAAGCCTGGAGTCGAAATTCTCCCACGTGACTTCTCCAAGGTATCTAATTTTGTTAACATTAATTATTGGTTCGGACGAACTAAAATTAATTTATAATGTAACATTTTATAAAATATTATTGTACTAGAATGTTAAAAATGTTATCTATTAGAATGGACGTGAAATGACAGTACAAGTCGGATATCAAGAGGGGTCAAAATACCTCTCTGGATATTTTAGTAATAAAAAATTAAAATGTGTCGACGGAATCCCGAGACGTGGGTCGATGGGAGCAGGATGCTACGTCACGGACAGTATTTTAAAGTTGGTCTTGAAAACAGAGTGTTGTTGAATAGATGGCGAATATTAAGTCACGAGGTGACTAAATTTTGTTGACAAGTTAATTAATAAATCTAGTTAATGAAAAACGCAAATATTTAAAATAAATTGAGGTAATATGGATCTGAGGAAAGAAGAAAAAAATGATGACTATTTAAAAACGTAAATATCGAGCCAACCTTTTCCCCACTTCCACTCCATCATTGAAACACACTACGTCGGCCGCCTTGTCGAGCACTTCCTTTGCTTTGCCGCTCGGTTTCGAGCAGGAGAGTAGATTTTCGTGTTTATAGAGTACTCAGTTGGCAAGCACTGAACTAAACCATTTAATTATGCGCTCTGAGTGGTGTCATGCGTTACCTCGACGCACAAACTCTTTACCAGATACTTCGTTACAATTTTTACTTTCTCGCTAAAGAGTAGAGAGAAAGTTATGTAATGCTGGCTATGAACGGCGAATTTTTGGCAGAAAAACTATTATTATGGGTTTCATGTAGCAAAAGAGTGGAGAAATCCAGTTGTTAAATTCAGAAAAAACATCCTCTGACATGGTGCAGCTAGAATCATAATTCTGTGGGTCCTTGATACTGAAAAATCGATTGACGGCAAAACGTCATTCTGTCCGTCCGTCAGTCTGTCTGACCAACTGTTAACAACGCTAGAAGCTAAACTCGTCCGGCTGATTTTCTCCAAAATGTATATTTCTCAATCGATCTGGTTGATGACAAAGCTCTTTGAATTTGAAACCGATATTTTCATTTGATTTCACTTTGCTTTAGGACCTTGAGACATTTTCAAAATTTTCAAAAATGACTCCATTATTTTTTATTGAAATACGTTGATTTGTAGTGAAGGATGTTTAAAGAATCTGAGAAAATATAGCAAGTCTCGTGTTTGTTAAAAACCCTTATATTTTAAAAATTTCAAAAGTTCAACATTTTTTTGAATTACGTTTACAATTATGAAGATAAAGATTTTCCCCTTGAAATCTGTTCCTTAAATATATATTTTGAAATAAGGTAATGTACATTGCTTCGAAAATTTGAGTACTATTTTTCGCGTAATTTCGCGTGAAAATATGGAGAATAATGTGCATGCTCTTTTAGCACCTCTAGATAGTGAATGTGGCGCAGTTAAAAGTGGTATCGTTTCAAACAATTTGAATTCGGTGTAAGCACATATCTAAATAATGTTCCATCAGCAATTCAATTTTATCACTGCCATCTGCTTACATCTGATTCTGTTTATGATTTGGTCACGGAAGGTGCTATACTGATGTTACGCAAGTCTTTTCAAATTATCATATCATTTTTCGCATTTCTACGGTGCGACAACGGTTCTTCAAGACATTACAGCCACTTGCCAAACGAGTATTACCTGCTGCGGACAAACTGTAATTCATAACTCAAAGGTATAGCACTTTGATTACTTTGCAATGTTCTCAACCAATAAAACTATTGTCGTCAACTTCAAATCAGTCTAGAAACATGTTCATTAAACTATTATCCATAATCGTAACATCACTAGAATTTATATGTTAACCACACGTCAGCAATACAAAAGGGAAAAGGTTGACTAACATGAAAAGGAAAAAAAATACAACATTCAATAAAAATGCGCCTTGTATACGATAAACTGCAAAAAAGCTCTGTAGCCTTCGCGTATAACGATTGTCAAAAGTATTTATTGGAGAGGGGACTCAACTGCAGACCCCCTATCCTTCTCAAATATTTTCTGGATTCACCCCTGGAGAAACTAGAATTCAACTAGAAACTAGACATTCTCATCGAAGGCGTGGTGGGTTTCTATTCACTTAACTACTGTGGAACTTCTGCAGTTTCGCTAACCACACTTGAATTCACAGTGAAATGAATGAATTGTTGCTTTATTTTACGTGGCGATACTCACCTCATGAAGCCTGCTCTTCCGTCTGAGCATACAAATTTCGCTACGCTCCTTTCACCAACTAGCAGAGAAATGAGGTATTTCTTGGGCGACGAAACATACGATTTGAATTTAGCTCTGAGGCTTCATTTGGGCTTAAGGATCTTGTACAAGTAAATCTACTAACATGGGACATCCGGCTTTACTTCCCTTCCGAAGGGAGGCGTACGATATTTTCGCCCTTAAAAATCCTCGGCGGGTTTGAACCCGCCAACTTAAGGATAACAGTCCGTTACGCCAGCCATTACTCCATCGCCGCCGCACAAACACAATATACAACATATTCCAGAAAGGAAAATGAAATGGAGATAGCGCAACAGGGGAATATCTTCCTCTTAGAGGAAAGGTAACATGCTGTGAACGTGAGGCAGCAGAATATTGTAAGCCTTGTGTTTGCCTATTTGCAACTCTACCTCACCTCCAAGTCCTTAAATATTATCTGTTCACGCTTGAGTTCCCGTACACTGAAACGTGGCCCCGGCCAACTAAAACGCCCCCTCACCTTCGCCTGCCAGCGTTTAGTCTGCAGCGTCGTCGTTTGTGGGCATCTAGAAACGCTCGGTACCTTCTGCATATTTTTCTTTCAATTTTTCCGTTTAATTTTCCATCATGAAAATTGGGGTCACAAAACGCCATTAGGAATAATTACATTCTAGATTAATGTATACTCTTATAGACATTTTGATTGACCTAAAGGGGGGATCGTAAGGAGCCTAATCATGAGTGAGGATAAACACAGATTTCCCTGTTTATAATATATTGTATGATAACGAGGACCGAACTGTGTGAAATTGATTCAGAATTCTACCTTCTTTCAAAAATCTAAACCAAAAAATATTGTTCAGGAAATAAATCACCCGCTGAAAAAAGGATTAATATAAAATATTAATATTAAAATAAAAAACTTAAAATAACAATTATCATCTATTTAAAATTTGAGAGTGCATATAAAATATTCATTCTCTTTCACGAGTAATAGATCATTTTGAGAAAATGTCTTTTATTTTTTACTGATAGGTTACAGCATGTTGTTGTCTTGGATGCGGAACTCTATATACACCACATAACACTTATCTGGATCGAAAGGATCATGGTTAGGAGGGAAATATGAGAAAGGTTCAATAATGCTACATGTTTTCTAAACTTAAATGTAGCTCTTTTAAGTATAACTTTGATTCGGAAAGCATTAATGACGATCTTATGATGGCTAGTTTCGAAGAGAAGTGTGATACGCATTTATTCATTTCTATTACATACATATTTAATTTACTCATATGTAGTAAATGTAGGAAGTGTTATTAATGGAACATTAGTCTGAAAAATTCCTCGCGTATATTGCTTACGTAATTCTGCAACGCTATCGTATGTGAGATGTTACCTACTCATTCCTGAAGAGGTGAAGTGAAGCCGTTTGGGCTTTTGCCACTGTTCTGCATCTCAGCGTTCAACTAGCGTGCGCAGGACGATCGAACTTCCCGCACTCAACATAAAAGACGTGTGAGCGAATGAAATGACCTTCTGCAATTCATTACAAGCATATGTAGTCTTTCGATACTAACTAGTACAAATTGTAATTAATATATTTATATTGATTTACATAAATGTGTTGGTTCATACGTAAGTACATAATTATACGTTACCATACTTAAAATGTTGGCCCGCTCAAAAATTCAGAATCCTGAAACGTGGCAAACATACAGAAGCATTGATGAAAGATATGGCAACATAGAAAAATGAGACACGATTCGGGAGAGAATATAGCTATTTTTTGGACACATATTCAGGTTACTTACAGGCTAACAAAACAAATTTTCATGTATGTAAAAAAATAAGAAATCTTCCAAAACCTTGGTTCAGGAAGTTCTATAGAAAGATATGGATGGGAACAATATAAGAAAAGAAAAAACAATGGAGAGATATTTTTAAAAATAAATTGCAACAATTGAAAGGGCACAAAGTAAGGAGAGGAAAACTGGTGTAAAAAGGTCCAAAGAGAGGAAAATGAATCATAGTGAAAGGAGGAGTACTGGAGAAAGAAGAAAGAGCAACTGAGGAAGTGATGAAACTGTCTCGTGGTCCCTAGATTACTCTAAGAAAGAAGAAAAAGAAATATGTTGGTTTTTTGGATTTTTAGTAGACGAATTGTGTAGAAATTGATATGCAGCGGAAATGTTTTTAAAATTTAGAATTTTTAAGTTAAAAATTTTTAATAAATTTCCTACTAATTAAAATTTAAATTTAATTTTCTTTGGCTTTCTCGAGAAATCAAAAAAACTTGAGGAAAATACTACCAATTACGATGTTAATTTTTTTGGAAAGATCTGGAAAGCTGTCGTTTTTAGAAGAGCATTTTCCGTTTATTTGTGCGTTTCACGTTCATTACATTGGACGAGGACTACGCCGAGCGTGCACCATCTTCTTGAGGATAGATTTCGTGCAGGTGCACAGGAGGTGAATATGCTAATATACTAGGAGGATTGGCAACTATTTAGGCAAATGTGCCCGAAAAATGTAAACTTCTTTCGAATTTCTAAGACTGATTAACTGGTTGTTTTATACAAAAATGAATCGATTCAGATCAACCACGGGTACATTAGCTTCGTAAATAGATCAACTACTCGCGACGTCTACGGTCCGAAGTTCGTATCCCCGCGTGTCTACTTTTGTACCTACAAAAATGTTATAATATTACCTAGTATGAAACGTTCATACTAATATGAACCTTCATACTAATATGAACCGTTCATACTAGGTAATATCTAGTATGAACCGATACAAATATGAGAAAGTGTGTACTCCTTGAACCACCACACTTTTACTTCGATTATAATTAATCATGTTGTTAGTCGCTTCAAATATTTGCCCCTATTTCATTAAACTCTTAAGGAGGAAAAAGATGGAACCAGTAAAACTTTAAATTAGGTCAGATGTTTGCCTTCTCAAACAACAACTCTCAAACAAATTATTTGTAGCTGCTTAACAAAGACCATTCGCTATGTTAGAATGAATTCGTCGGAGCATATGAGATGGGCAGAGACAACTATACAAACAAATACTTTCTGAAACTGAAATAAGTCAAAACTCAAACACCTAAACATTCGATGAATGTTCATTAAAAACCCGTATACATTAAAATTTCAAGCACAAAAAATTTCCTTTCAAATTTCAAAACAAAAATATTTTCAGGTCAAAAGGAGAATAAGTTTTCAAATGCTGCAGATGCCAAACGAACACATTTTAGTCCAATGCGTTATTACAAAAGTGATGCGTTTCTTCTCATCCACCCCCGACATTTTCATTCAACCATGGGTGTATGAATAATGTAATTATTATTGTGAAACGCCGCAAGCAGAGAAAGAAGGAAAGAGATAAGAGATAAAACAAACGCCAAATGCAATTGGCAGTTCAAAGCTCAAAACCACAGAAAGGGTAATACACGAAATTTACATCAAAAGATCGGGCTTTCAGTCACATGTGTCAATGGCGCTTTGTTCAAAACAAACATTTCATTCTAGATGACAATGATGTGTGCCGAGGAAAGTTACTTTGATATACAGAACAAAGTGTGTATTTTCATGATTTTAATGATAATTTCTGACGTACGAGTAAAAAGCTCTTTCGCCTTGCTTAACACTCGAATGCTATCGTTATATTGTTTTGTATTTAACTATATTTTACTAACCTTACTTTTTCTTTAACTATAAGCACGGCTGTAGGAATGGTTTACTCTCTCCACCTGTCTTCTTGAAACGCAGGTAACCACACAGCAGTAGTGCCAGCAATTTTTGAAGTGAAGCATCATGGTCTGCGACCAGTGTATCTTTCCGATACAACAGCTACTTCATACGTGTTCTGAACAATCTATATTTTTCTTAACCTATTTTATGAGATTATTATTCTCATTAAAAATGGTAAAGCAATTATAAGTTGTCCTAGTTTGCTACAAATCATCTCTACAAAATATATTGGTACAGTTTTGGTGGAAACATAAATTGCATCTGTCAGCAGCTTTCGCGCGGCTTGAGCAGCCCTTGTCTTGACAAAATCCTCACAGGCGACTCCTGTGGGAAAAGTGGCCTAACAAAATTACGTAGTAGAAAACGACGGATGTCACTAGTACAGATGTGAAAATATTTTCAAATAAAACTGCAGAGAATTAAACAATTTTACGAACATGAAAGTAAATTCATTGATATAAATAGATAAGTACATACACTTTGCTAGTGTGAACACAATTGCTTTTAACGAAATTACGTTCATATAAGATAAAATAACTCTAATTTTAGAGCAATTAGTTTCTCAAGCACATTTTAATAGCCCAATTAATAATTTCAGATCTATAATTTTAGACGGGGAATACCATTTAAAAGTCTAAGTTAATATGAAATTTCTTTTGGATTATGAGTAATAAAATAATGAAATTTTCCTGTTAGCATTTTTATAATTTTTATTTCCTCCTTTTACAGTATATCATAACTAGCTTAATCTTCTCCATGTATCACTAGTAATCTACTTATGAGATCTTTTCCATTATTTATCCAAACATTTTCTACAGGTTTTTTAGTATATTTTTTAATAACACACATTCCTGTTTTTGGTGATGAAAGAAATTGGATTTTATGTTTTTTATTCAGTCACATATCTTTGAATATTTTATTCTATTTTCTCCTCCATTTGATCAAACTGGATTAGGTTTTGCATCATAATCTTTTAATATGGGATGTGTTTTAACTGCAATATCTTTATAATTTTCTCGATCATCAAGTGTACAGTTGCCGACCGATAAAATGGGTAACGGCCAAATTCTAATTCCAGGCTTTTTGCGCACTCTGGCAGCACTTTACGGAGGATAAACATCTGGTTCTTTCATAGTTAACTATTACAAAACAACTTTCTCAACCAACTACCAACGACTGAGAAACTGATATTTCTCCTAGACTTCCCCTAATAATCTCTAGTAAGAACGTTCCTTAAGAGTTCATTCAAAGGTTTGAGAGTATTGGTGAAGAAGACACAGAGGGCAGTGGTAGTCTCATTGCGTCGTACTGCAATCCATTCGATCGCCTACAAGAATAATATCAATAAACATAATATCATCCATTACGACACAAAATGTTCAGCACATGCAATATTAAAAATAATAAACATAATCCAGATTTACTTGCGAAAAATCAATTGTATAACATCCCCTCCTTTACGTAATACAAAATAACTTACGCACAGTATGTAACAATCTTGTTTGACACTTCATTTTTTTAACTAAAAATTAAATATTTAAACTATTCTATACGTTTTGTCTTATCTTTATTTTTTGTCTTTTTTATGTAACTCTAAGGAAACAGAAACAGCCAACAAACACTTAATTTGATTTCAAATAAAAATTCAAATACATAATTTAATAAAAATCTGGCTATTACTGTGCAATACTCTTTTTTGTACACTTTCAAAAACTTAAATAATATATTCAAGAATTCAGAAGAAAAGAATAATGAAAACCCTGCCCCATAGCCTTTAGCTCTGAGAACTGCTTTACATCGTCTCTGCATTGAACGCAGCTCATATCATGTTTTTCCTCATTCTTCTGCCACATTGCGTTTTAATTGTTTCAGTGACTGAGTCTTTCTTGAATGCACCCTTTTCTTCAATTCAACCCGTACATGTTCGATCGGGTTCAGATCAGGAGATTGATAGAGAGTTCGCAATTGCTTGGACACGTTTCATATAAGAAACTGTTTGCAGATATTAGCAGTGTGCGGAGAGTCATTATCTTATTGAAAAATGTATCTTGACACTAATTGCTTTTTTCTGCACTCTTCTTAACATTTTTTTCTTCAGGACATCTAAGAATCCCCATTTGCTAATAATGCCATCAATGATCTGCACTATGCCAACCCCATTAGACGACATGATCCCCCAAAACATCACAGAACCTTCTCCACGCTTCACAGTAGGCAGAGTACTGCAAGTTTCGTTGGCTGTATTTCTCTTTCTACATAACGTTCGGCATCCACAAGAACTATAGAGAGTTATTTTCGTTCCATCTGACCAAACAATTATTCCTGAATATCGTATCATTGTTTTCGTGCTCTCGATCTATTCAGAGGATTTTTTTACATCCTTGGCCGTTTTCCACATCCCAATTTCCATGTCTTTCCATGCCATCTCATAGATCGTTTTTCTCCATTTCTCTTTTTTCCCTGGCTTCAGTTATTGCTATGTTCCATGTTCTCCTCGGTCGTCCCCTGTATCTTCTTCAATTGAAACTCACAAACTTTGTGTCGAAGTCTATCCGATTTCAAACATCTCATATGTCAATACCATTTTAATTGTTTCATATCTATCGTCTCGTTCAAGGTTGCTTGAACTTTCGTTTCATATCTTAATTTGTCTGACAGAGAAAGTTCACAACTTATTCTGTAGAATATCATTTCCGTTGCTTGAAGTTTGTCTTTCATATTTTTTGTTAGTGTCCAGACTTCTGCTCCATAGAGTGTTGTACTCTCTATGAAGGAGCTATATATGCATTACTTTGTCTTCATTGAAATAATTCAGTTCCACAGCACGGATTCAACTGTGTTGTGGCTATTTTTCCTCTTAAACTTTTATTTTTTCATCCTGTTCGTCTCTACCATCTGCTGTTAGTGTGACTCATTACTTATATTGGGTATAACATTTAATTATTACCTATACAAATCTCTAAATTGTGGAACATGGTGAAACACACTAATCCGCAAACGAAGTACAGCTGATAACAACCACTATGAAAGACGTCTGAACGGGAAGAAAAGTATTAACAGCCTAGGAATAAGGGAATTTATTCAAGTGTGCAAACAAGAATGTCTCACGTGAATAAATGAACTTCATATTATAAGGTGATTTTTGCAATAATATTTTGCTTCTTTTTAAAAAGAATCGAACTATTACTTTTTCTAATCTTTCACTACACATTCGTGAAAAATTATTCAATAAAGTTTTAGGAGTATGCTATGCAATAATCCATGTTTTTTATATAGCATTTACACTGTACACTGTTATGCCCCGCATGTGAACGAATATTAAGAAATGGAGACAAAGAAATGAAATGTGCGGTTCCAGAGTTGTAAAAATATTTGGAAGTGAGAAGTTTTGGTGAAGTAATATTGTTCAAACATCAGTGTTTACGAAATTTAACATTTTATCAGCAATTCAACTAGGAATTTAGTAATCATTTTGCATCTTTTGTCAAAATTGTCATTTTGAAATATTCACTTCAGAGACAATTTGAGGACCCCCGGGAGGTACAGCGCACGTTTTGGAATTGTTTATAAAAATGTAAAATGTTGCAAAATTAATTGTTGCAAAATTGTAAGCTTGCAGTTTCCGGTTCTGAGACATCAGAGAACCCTTCCCTCTTCATAATTTAAAAACTGGAAATTGTTTATTAATTTGAAAATTTTGCCATTTTTATCTTTTTTAAACTGCCTTTAAACGAGGTGCAAAATTCCGCAATCCGTTCGGCGTTATCGCCTTCCGTTTACAAGAAACGTAATTGTTTATAAGAACTTCGCCTGTCATGACAACTCCCACGCCTTTGTGAGTCGTCCTTTTCGCAGTGTCCACACATATCTACCCTTCATGCCGTTTCGCAAATGCAAACTGCATTTAGTGGCACTCTTCGTCCATCCGAACATAATACCACAATGCTACTTGAAACTACCTTCAGAATGCAATCCGAATGTTTGAGGTAATTGCTTATCGAATAAAAAACATGGAAATTTGAGTTCTTACAAATTTTCTTAAATATGTCCTGTGTCTTTGAAAAGTCAAAATTAACACTACCATTTAAACCAATAACAACCGTTGTTGGGATGAAAAATTTTTTTTTAATTTTTGCCCCTTCGTAACGCATTTAAAAGCTCTTAAGCTATTGGAGGCTTGGTGATATTCCTCTTGATATCCTTTCTTTAATGTAATCAATCATTGTCTTTTCTCTCTTCGGCCAGGGCAAGTTCACATCCCCTTTTTATCGGTTGCAGATAACCATGTCAAGTTAATTTTATTACCAACGGAATTGTAGTGTTTTATTGAATTTGGAATTACGGCTTGGATATTTTGAGATTTAATGAACAAAATATAGCTACCTGAATTTGTCGCTACGGACAGTTCACGACAAATGAATCAAATATCAATATATAAGCAATATTCGTGCCAAATATTACGAATATACCGATATTAATTGAAGTTCTAAACTAACACGGGCACGTAAAAGAATTTACATGTGATATGTATATTGACGAAGTAAAAATAATACCATATACAGTATGGAAGCACACAGAAACACAAAGTTCTGGACGAAAAAGAAGAGGAATGCTAAGCATTTCAACCAAAACAAAACAGAGCATTCCGTGAAGTACTTCGTTATATTCACCCATCAGTAAACGAAGAAAAAAGAAAAGATAAACATATATCTCAAGCCAACTTTATTCGTAACATACGTAATGATGACCTCATCACCAAGAGAAACCAAGTATATGAGAAGAGATCGTGCGAGCACGCGAATCACCTTCCAATTAACGTACTAGATAAGTCAACAGCTATAGGCTGACACGAAGAAACGTTTTACTCATGAAGCCAGTAAAAAGAGTGTTAGTAATGATTTATTTCTGTTAATTTTTTGTTAGACTGTTATTTTCTTAAACATTTTATTGTTAAAAAATGAACAGATCGTAGATTTGCAGAAGAGCAAATAATTTTAAAAAATTAAAAGTAAACGTTTCGAGATTTCCCCTTCGAGACGTCTTTCAGCATTCGTATTCATTCGCTCGGAGTACTGCAGCAATCGATTTCGAGATTTCTACGGAAGTATACGTTTTGGGGTCCTCTGAGACGTACAGAGTGTTCTTCTCTTGAAACTTCCGTCCGTCGGTCCGCTTGTATGTCTGTGAACACACTAGTGCCAAAACTATACGAACAATGTTTGACAAAAACTATTGCATTATCGATCTGGATCGACTTGTGACCCTGCAGTTTAAAAATAGTTCATTAAATATTGTGAATGATTTAGTTGAAGCGATTTTTTTTCAGATGACATTAGTTCTTCACAATCAGTTCTTAATAATATATCGAGTATATTTTTCTGAAAATATTGGTTGTTTTAGTGCAATCTTGAATAAAATATGAGCAATATTAAAAATATTAAAAACTAAATTTTATCAAATGTTCATTATATTTTTGTTCTTTAAACGTTCTGTATGGTTAGTTCTAAATTCACTGAATAAAATGACAAACTTCATTTTGAAGTATTATTTTTTTTTTCAAAAAAAAAGTTCTCAACAAATGTAATTTTTGCTACATCTTCCACTTCGTTAATATTTACATTATGGGCATATTTCAAACATAGTTGCATGTGTGAGTGCATGTGCGCCAATTAATTTCAAATGCTGTTTCTTTAAAATTCAAAATGTTTTCTGGAGAAAATGAAATTTTCAATTTTGTAAACGCTTAAACGACATATTCAAAAACGTTTCCCAATGTTTCAAAGAACATTTGCGTATAAAAAGTAGGTTCTTGGTTCTGTGATAAGTCGTATTTTAATTTAACTGTATTGGAGAGAATAATCGAGATTATATGAAAACTAGTGGCCTTACAAAATCACATTCTTTTTGGCGTTTTTGTACAATGAATGAATGCATGTTAAATGAAGTTTTTGTTACCTTCCTAGAGAATATATTAATAATTTTCTATGATAATATATAATTTTAAATCGTTTCATTTACAGAGAAAAAATACGTTTATAAATACATAAATGTGAATTCCACTGTTAACTTTGAATTTTCTAAAATTATAAGTAGTTGAATATTTTTCGGCATGTTTCGAAAAATACAATATTGAAAAATCAGATTTTTCCCGCAAATGACGTTTCTTCTCCGTAATTAGTTTCTAATTAATATAATTTAATGTTTGGAAAATTTTACGTTTGCCCTTAATTTTATGTGAATTATAGGCAATATTTGAAACTATTAAAAACAATATTATACCAAACGTTCCTAAACTTTTTCTTCAAATTGTTTGTTCGGATAGACCTACTTAATGCACTGTTCACGATGACACGAACGCATTTTTGCTGCACTCGTTATTCTTCTCCAAAAAATAATACAAACAAATATTTTATATATCGCTCACGTCATTAACATTTACATTACTGATTTTTTTTTATTTTACCGTATACGTATGTATACACGGAGTAATACACGTAGTGCAGGAAAATCTTTGTAATGCTGCAGAAAATCGATGTCGAGATTTCAAAGAAAATACACGTTTTGGGGTTCCCAGATACTAAAAATCTATCCGTCCGTCCGTGTGTTCGGTGTCTATGAACAGTACTAGCGCCAAAACCATGCGTAGATTTTTTTCCAAATTCAAGGAACCCGTGTCGATCTGGCTCGAGTCTAACATTTGAGATTTCGAAAAACATGCCTCAAAATTTGGTGGTACTTTCCATAAACGTCTCATGACATTTTCAAAATATTCTCAAAAACGGCTCCAAATTTTTTCCTTAAATTTCTTGTAAGAATAGGGTAAAATACACTTATAAATATAGAAAAAGTCTGATTTTTAGGTTTAACTAAACCTCGGGCGACTTCCTACAACTACAAGACGCAGACTATTCTTTCAAATAAAATTTGTTCTCCATAGTGAGTTATTTTATTAAAATCATATATTTTTTTGAAAAAATTAGTAGTTTTCGCTCAATATTGCATGCAATATTCAAATTTGAAAAAATATAAAGACATGATTTTTTCAAAAACTGCTCCATATTTTTGCTTCACAGTTTTGGTAAGGAGAGTGCTAATTCTAGTCTATAAGATGACATAAACGCCATACTGCTGTATTTTTTCGTGTGTTTTTTTTCAAAAATTACAAAAATGTATTTTTTACTTGCCTTTATGTCGTTACTATTTATATTTGCGGAAATTTCTTCGCATTTATAAGTGCATATTTTAAAAAAATGTTATATATAGTTTCTAGGAAACTCATATTTATTCTGAGGAAACTATCTCAAAGCTCCGCATTCTCAGAAACGTATAAAGGCCATTTTCTCAAAAACGGCTCCAAATTGTTTCTTCAAACATTTCGAACGCTTAGTGGTAATTATATTGTTTAATATGACGTAAAGTTATTTTCGGTGAATTTTTTTTCAAATATTACACAAATGCAAAGTTTTTGAAAGATCTTTCACGTTTTTGATATACACATTTCCAACAATTTGTTAACACCATAACCGCCGTTTTTTTAAAACGGTTCCAATTTTTATTTTTTTAAATGCCATTTAAGATGAGGTTTTGGTGTTTTTTAATAATATTAAATTAATATTTCCGCTCTTCAATTAAAAAACCGAAAAATTAAGAAATTCTCAAAAAATGTACTTTAGGCGGCGATAGAAGGCAGCTGGCAAATCCGAGTAGCTAGCAGAGACCAAAGGAAATAAAAAACTAATAAGTAAAAGTCTGTGTCATTCTGTAGCACCACTAGTTTGTATATTATTTCATTTGTGGATAGACGTGCATGAAATTATTTTTAATGAAATTTTGCGAAAACTCAAATATTTTCTATGAAAATTTGATCAAAATTTTGCATTTTCAGAGAATCTGAAACAACATTTTATCTAAAACGGCTCCAAATTTAATTGACAAACATTTTTGAACATTATTAGGTTAAATTCCTATAATATTCTTATTTATTTACGTCAAAAAGAGTGTAAAAACTGTGTGTGACGTGCTATGGGGAGAAGCTAATTTGAAGTTACATTTACGTCCAGAAGCAAAACAAGGGTCCATCTCAGCATTTTCGATGACCAGGGAAACTGGACGAAAACCTGATCGAGATGGGGCTCTTAGACCCAGAAACTGAACTACAATACTTGTTACTGGTTCTTTACAATTATACAGTCTAAATGGTATAAAATACATTAAACGTCATTGTTAAAATTAATTACTTTCCTTTTGGATGCTCGGTATAGTCTCTAACTGTATAGAATCAGTTGTGCAGCAGAAATTATTTTGCTTGGGACTTAAACTTTTCCATAATAATATTACATTATAATTGTTTTACAAAAATTAAGAGCTTTGCTGTAATATTTCACGAGATATGTTTTGATTTCTTTCTCAGCGGTATTTCATTAAACAATTATTGTTAGGTTGCTGTTAATAAATCGATAAATCAGTCATAACCTGCCCCAACATCTTCAGTATTGAAGTTTGGTTTCCTAAGCATACCGAACTGATTCGCCTAAAGAGATGTTTTGTCTCCTGCTCATGTTCCTGCCCACCCCACCCCACCCCAAACACCCTGTGCAGCGCGAAAAGATTCTGGCAGGTACCCGGCTCACCTAAACTCTTGAATGGGAAGAACACAGAAGCAGGAGAGCTGCTACAGCTTATGACCCGGTTGTCGTCTCCTCCTCTGTTCTCTCGACATGCCAGACACGGCTGTCTTGAAAGGCCAAAGATACGCGATTGCCAAATTGCCGAAACAAGAGCAAGAGCTCTCAGGCAATGGTTGCGAGTTATAGGCAACGGTTAGCGTATCGGACTGTTGTACCCAAGTTGGCGAGTTCAAACCCGATCGAAGCTGTGGATTTTGAAGGGCGAAAAAATTCCTTTGTACGCCTTCCTTCGGGAAAGTAAAGCTGGCTGTCCCATGTTAGTAGATTTACTTGCATGTAAAAGATCCTCAAGCCTAAATGACGAGCTAAATTCAAATCGCTTGTTTCTCGTCTAAGAAATACCTCCTTTCTCTGCTAGTTGATGAAAGGAACGTAGCGAAATTTGCGTGTCAGACGGAAGGGCGGGCCCAAGTCTCGCCACGTAAATTAAGGCAAATTCAAGTCAATTCAATTCATACTGTACTCGGGCCCGCAAGGAAGACACCGTCTGAGTCTACGAGTCAGTCAGCAAGGAGAGCAGCCCAAGTGCTGCACGAGTGGCCAAGTCGAGGCAGAGGCAGAGGCAGTGAGCGTGTGGTTTGGCGCGGTTGGGAGAGCCATAGCCACCCGCAGGATACAGCGTCGTTAGCGGACGACGGGACGCTAAGGAGCCTGGACCCGTCCGGAGGACGAGCTCGAACAGCGACCCGGGGCGTAAGTGAGCGGGGGGTTCTCACCTAACGTGGAATTGAATTGAGTTAATGCCTTATTTTACGTGGCGAGACTCAGGCCATAGAACCTGCTCTTCCGTCTGGCCACGAAAATTTCCCTACGCCCCTTTCACCAACTAGCAGAGAAAGGAGGTTTTTCTTGGGCGAGTAACAGGCGATTTCAATTTAGCTCAGAGTCATCATCTATGGATCTTTTACATGCAAGTAAATCTACTAATATGAGACAGCCGGCTTTACTTCCCCTCCGAAGGCAGGCGTACGAAGGATTTTTTCGCCCTTAAAAATCCACGGCTTTGACGGGTTTGCACCCGCCAACTTGGGTATACCAGTCCGATACGCTAACCGTTACACCATCGCCGCGCGCACAACGTAGACACCGGGATCCGCGCTCTGCAGCAGCGAGGCGAGCCGGACGCCCGCCTCAGAGACGGCCCCACCCGGAAACCAAGGCCCGTAGCAGGTGAAGCTGTGGGCAAGCCCCCCACACAGCTCCTCAAATCAGAGCGGCAAGTCAGAAGATACAAGAAAGCGTCAGATGCCCGCGTAACAATGGAGTGTAGTGGTTGCAAATTGGTATTTTGGTTGTACAAAAGTTGAATAGATCTTCTTCCATTTCACTTGGCTTTTATTTGATGGACATTACAGCCTCTAGGGAAGAAATATTGAAGATCTTTCAGGACATTTTAGCCACGGATAGACCCATGTTAAAACCATCAACCACTGCATCTAACTCAAATCATCCAAACTTTGACTCGCTCCACTTTCACTCTCAACGGCTCATATTAGTACATCTCCAATTTACTACTACCACATACATTCACATTTTTATGAAATATTTTTCTCCTTTTCACACATGCAAGTAAACTTTAAAAGACATACACCATTATTACAATTTTAGCATTGGTTATTCTCATTATTTTCACCGTTACATTTTATCAACGGCAGAAAAGTTTAAGTTTATTTCCCCATATGTAACGAAGTTTAATCAGAGATTATACGTGCGTAGTGTCATACTTAAATTATCCCTTTTTTTTGGAGATTCGCCGAGCTCGGCCCCAGCAATGACAGGTGTAGCAGAAAGACGCAGCTCGTCACCGACCTCATCGTCAGCATCGGGCGACGACACGTTCCTTTACACCGAAAACACTCATACGTTCTCCTTTCCGCATATTTGTTGCAGTTTGAAATTGGTACTACTTTTAAACTGTTAGAACAAGGCTGTTGAAAATTGCAAGTTTCAAAGTTGTTTCTTCCATAGATGCGAATTTTTGAAGTGAAAAATTGTTTTTCTATGGTAGTAAGAAAGCTCGATTTTCCTCCCATTTTGCAGTGTCTTTCTAATAATCTTATCACGCTTCAGAGGAAAACCGATTTTATTAACAAGCCAATTTTACTGTCAGAGATTCTGAAAAATTCATCAAATCAAGCAAGACTTTCAAACATATTCAAATGCTTCAACATCGTCTCCTTTGGTCAGGTTTATATGAAGTAAGGTAATTCCAATAAAACGGAAACTATTTTATTTTAAAATGTAGCAACATTTATTTTCTGACAACACATAATAACAAATCTGTACTTTATTTACAGACTCCTTTCCAAATCCTAATAATGAATATGTTGACGTTTTACACGTAAATATAATTTGTGAACTTCCATTTTTGATTGTTTTGTGTTTTCCACTTTCATAAAAGTAATTTTGTACGGACTTAAATTTAAAAAAAAATCACTTTTATCCACATGAATGAAATGTCACCAAGAAGCTTTTAAACAGTATAAAGTACGTCGAAATACTCAATTTTCTTAATATCGATGGACTGAAACACGTATATTTAATAACATATATGGAAATTTCTTTTAACATGCAAAGTCAAGAACGAAGGCAAAAAAAGAATAATTTTAGATCTCTATTTTTTACACAGAAACTATCGCTATCGTATTAGCTTATCCTGCCAACCATTCCCAAAAGAGAAAAGTCACTGCCATTATAACTTCTCACTGTGACTTCGCCGAATTTTGGACATTGACATCATTTACCGGAAGATCGTCGTATGTGGTACATGTACAAAAAGCAGGAGGTATCCCAGCATCGCCACAAGATCTGTCACCAAAATCCTCCGAAAACAAACTCTTGCACTTAGGACATGCAAGAGATACGTTTCCATTGGGAGTGGTTCTGTTCATCCCTCTCGCTAACACGTCTTTTAAAGTAACATAAAGGTCAAAGGGCGACGTTAATCGATTTCTATTGGTTTGTAGATTTTGGTAAGCTTCGGGATATTTCTTTTTAAACGAATCTGGAAGCCTAATATAAAAAAATGGCAAACTTTCTTCCCACCAACCCATATATGTTTTGGACATCGGTCCAAAACGCATTCCATGGTCACTAAAAAAGAGAACTATAGTGTTGTTGTATGTACCAGTACCACCTAACTTATGGAAAAATTCAACCGTTTTCACGTCCATGACTCGTGGAGTATTCAAATCATCATGGCTAAAATTATTTTCCCAGATAATAGCAAAATAAAATGCATTTTTGAAAGTTTCTACAAAACGTAAAGCATACGTTAAAAGATGACCTGTGGTTGACATTGGTCCCAGGCACACTGGTCTTCCATTTCGTACTTTAAACGTAAGTTTTTTTTCTGCAGCAAGCATGTAAGGGCGTAAATAATAATCTGTTGGTTGTGTCACAAAACCTGTCATACGAACATTAAATGTCTGCAATTTCGGTAGATCTTCAGCGTAAACTGTCACATAATTGTGGTTATGAAATTCATTCCAAAGAAAAGGGCAATTGTCAAATTTGGTCTTACGAGAAGGCCAACACACCTTCTTCAACTGGTTTAAATACATACCAGTTAAAAATGCCATAACGTTTGGAAATGTGGATTTTTCTACTATGTTGAAACCTTTCAAATCTACATAACCAGCACGCTTAAGGAAAGCAACTGTTTCAGGCATTGTTCTTAAGAGATTCAGACGAGATATGGAATCATACAGCACCATGAGTACATTAAACCTGGCATCATCGTTGGGCGACTTCCTTTCTCTTATCTTTTCCGCAACACTAGGTTTAATAGGAACTATTCCATGCATATGTACATATACTTCCTTCTTTATCTCTGAGTGGCCATTTTTGTGTCTATTACACCGGACTAGAATAAATTCTTCTTGAGGTCTCAGTTTTACTTCCTTTCTAAACTCCTTGCATGAGCTGATACTGAAAAATAAAAAAGAAGTTAAATTAAGATTATTTCTTTTTTCGGATGTAGCAAATGCAGTGTATAACTTCACAAATATATGTTTCAATATAATACTATTTAATGTTTATACTTATTTAGTAAGTATACTTATAGTATTTTTGTTTTAAACAAAAAGGAAAATCTGTGTTGGGAATGACAAACATAAAATTGTGGATAGAATGTTGAATTTTTAGTAGAAAATATCCAGAAAAAAACAATTCAATTTCTTATTAGACATAAAAATTAAATATTTACATTGTTATGATAAATATGCCAATCAAAGAGGACTAACATCTTAACCCTGGGTACCACGTGCTAGAGGCAGTTTGTTTTCTCCGACAACATGAAGGTTAATGTGATAGTTTTGAACATTTTTGTGCTGACGACAAGCGGGCCAAAGTGGAACGTTGCTCTTCCACAGTACCCAGAAAATTTTGACTGTATCTGTACATTATAACATCTATAATTTTTCATTTTAGGAGCAGGCATATTTAGTTACCCATCAGTACCTTATTACTCACATATTGTTAAGAATTAGCTTCGAAATCACCCAGGCAAATGGTGACTCTCCACAAAGTCGGTTCTCTCTTTGGAGAAGCATGATTAAGAGCAGTCACAACACAATGCTTTCTCTGTATTTAAAAACACAGTGATAAGCCCTCAAATATATTTTGATAATGCTTTCGCTCCAGTAGAAACAACAAATAGTAAACTATTTGCAGAATCAACAGCACTTTGTCTGCAGAATCTTCAAAACCTACACTGGAAGCTACGCCCTCATTGGTTGAGGCAGAATCTCTTATCTCTGATAGTTTCTCCTGCGTAAACTTTTCCTTTGCTAAAATCAGGACCAAATTCAAGCAAGTTCGCCCGCAGAAGTGGAAATACAGTCATCACAACAAAATCACGTTATTTGAGTGATCTTAACGGTTCTTCCAGGGGACCCACTTTAAAAAGCATAAAACGATCAAAAAGAACCTATGTCAAAAAAGATAAAATAAATCTTCATTACATCAGTTTATGATATTTTTCAATTCTGGTTTACATTATTTACCAATATTTGTTTAAGCAGTAAACATGACTATCTAACTAGCTTTGTTACACTATGCTCCAGGGATAAGGGAAAGTGGAAAAAATGCTGCCTCCCAGAAAATGTTAAAAAATAAGAACCATTTTTACTGAAAGTAGCATAGACTTTCTATATGTAATAGCAGAAGACATCTAATTTTCGAAATGTGTATCAATATTTTTTAAAAGAAAATGCACACTGTATTGTTGCTACAAACGTAACGGTTTCTCTCTCCCCGACTTTCCCCTACATGTTATGTCTAAACTAATATTTATTCTATAGAAATAGATCTAAATATAATTCAATAAAGTTTTTCATCTCATTAATAGTTGATGGGTTCACGGATACTGAAATGTACCACGACGTTATCTCCATTATTTTTACATTTCAAGAGTGGCCAACCCCCATTACTTTTATGGCTGATTGTGGTCACCCTACTTGTAGTAATTGTCGGCATCGTCCGTGTAAGGGACTCCGGGCGGCGTGGTGAAACGGGTGACGTTGCTGTAGCAGCACTTGAGCGAGTAGCCGGGACGCAAGTACTGCAGCTGGACCGCCTCGTGCACGCGCAACACGTGACCGCGGGCCAGCGAAATCACGGAGGTCAGCGGTAACCGGTCAGTGCACACGATGGGCTTCACCGGCCGCAGGAAGGGGAGGATGGACTTGTCGTACGGGTCCACGTCGGAGATCTGGCAGCTGGGGCTCCACACCAGGTAGCCGCTTTTCTCTGCGAACACGCCAAGCGAAACACATAAGGAATGCCAAAAAGTGCGCGCACAACCTCTTTGCCCGTCAGGGCAGCCCAACTTTATTTTCTAGTATTATCAAATAATTTTCGTAGCTTTCTTGATTAGCGTTTTGACGTTAATTAAATGTAGCTAATTCAGCGTTAATAGGAGCAAAGCCATTCCCTCTGGACATCTCCATTTCCATTTTCAGATTATTTGGTTTGGGTAATTCGTAGGATTCGTACACGGTTAGGAATTAATACCATTAGGTTAGACGAAGAAATGGATTATAAAGATGCTCTGAATTTATCCTAGGGGAATCTGAATTGAATTCTCCTTTGGGTGTATGATTTTCCAAGTTTGAAATTACTTGCGTCTGGAGAAGACGATAAGGTTCGAAAAATGTATTGGCAAGTTTGGAAATGCATTGGGCTGTTATAGATAGATGAAATTCTTTCTGCAATTGATTATTATAAACAAACTAAAGTGCTTTTTCTGCAGTACGAAACATTTTCTTTAGATAAGATTGAAGTGGTTTTACTGCTGCGAGGGCATCACCTCTCCGAATGGAGCAACCATAGTTTAGAAGTGAGCGAAGGACAAATGTATACGAAAGCAGAGTAAGATCGGCCTTCAGGGCGGATTGTCTCCTAATTAGGGGATACAAATTAAACAGGGCGGCATGTGCTTTATTTGTTTTGTTTATAATACTCGATTACCAAGAGAACCGCGTAACAAGGACAATCTCCGATGTATTTTGTGAGTTTATTTGTTGACGTCCAGAGAATAAATGGTTTTTTATAGAAATGTTTTGTGAATTTTCGATTCACCGCAAAGATGAAAATCTTTGCCTCGCTTTTTCAGGGGTAAAGATTTAAGCTTCCAGATGCACGACCAGTTGTAACAGGAGTTCCCAACGTTCCTGCAGTCACGGGTCCTGCAGGTACGCCCGACCGACTGCTGAAGTCGAACTTTAAAATCTCAGGTGGCAGGGTCTATTGGAGTGTGAGAAACATGTACCCTAAGACACACAATCAGGAAAAACCGTGCGTATATTCTCCAGAGAATATGACCACAAATAACAAGCACTGACGAAATACAAAATCCAAATATCAAATAACACAGAATCAGATTACCCCTTTGAATTCTATGAAAAATTTACCTGATTTGTCAACTTTGACTCGAATATTTCTTCCTAATCAAATACCTTTACAAATGCTCGTTCACGGTAACTAATACTTGGCCAGCACCGTTTAAAACTAACAAAACGTAAAACCCTTTGATTTTATTAATACAACACAAACCTTACTTTTACACAATTCTTTGTTTCTAATAATCGCAACAAATTATCAAATTACTTACTCAACTACAACTATGTACAGTTAATTTCGTTAACAAGATTACACAGAAATGAAATACAAATATTTTACATTGCTATTTACAATACTTTTTCCCATAAACATCACATGAATGAACTGCATTACACTTTACAAGGTTCTCTTTCCGTTATTTTACCGTGATCTAGTTCGTAAGACAATCAACGTGATTATGCAAATTTAGAACTGTTGTCTTTCTGCTGCTAGCATTTGTGTCTCTTCCAGCTGTCAACTCCCGTTCCAAAATTTACTAACTGCGGTAGCGCGCAGTCCGCGGCTCGCAATCCTAGCTTCTTCGCCGCCGCGTCTGACCTTTGTCCCAGATTCGCCCACCGTCGCTCCACTCTTCCGTCCAGATGTCGTCGACGTTGCACCAACACTGTCGTCCAGGTCTTCCTTCCCTCGGAATCGGCGTTTTCGCTCCAATTGCACGTAGTGTGATATTCAATCCTTTCGAGTGTTACTGGCGGCGTAATTTCGCCGTACTTCAACACCTTAGACTTGTGTCGCCCAACGAAAAGTCTTATGACGCCACATGATGGTCTTGCTCCTCTTTCTCTTGACTACTATTATTTGAAGCCCCAAAACTCCAACAACTGTATCCAGTTCAAATAACTGCTGCACCACTGCCAAATTCTAAGTAACTTTCTAAATCTCTTCCACTTCGCTAAGTTCAAATAAACTTCTGAACACTTGTCGAATATCACAACTTCCTAACTTTGTTACAGCGCATGCTCTCTCTAGGCGCTAACGGTCTTGCTCACCGCTCTCGTCTTCTCACCTCGGCGTCTTGAACAGAAAATAAGGCTTGGTGGTCAGCTGCTCCGCTATTTTAAGGGATGGCGTGACGTCACGGTGAACCCTTCCGCGTTTTCCACAAATTGGAAATCCACCGCCGTTGCGCCGCGGGCCGCAAATTACAGATCGCTTTGTTTCCGTGGTAAATTATTCTGCGCGCCTGTGCCACAGTGATGCATTGTGGGTATTGTGGGGTTTCTGAGCTTGCCTCAAACGACACAATAAATATATACTAGAATTTATATATTGCTCCAAAATTCGACTCCCTGACGGACTGGAGAACCTGAAGTAGAACTACAGGTTCTACTCAAGTTCTACCTGGGAATTTAAAAAAAGGAAATCACATGTTTCAGATAAATTTCATTCTTTGTAATTACTATACATCGGATGTTTAGAAAATTGCCTGTTTTATTCTAATGAACATTTTAAAGGCTGTTGCTATACATGCCATGATAATGAAAAATTAATAACTCTGGCAAGTATTCATCTTATCATCATCTCCCTCATTTTATTTGGTGTATAACGTATGTATATGATAATGTATAATGTATTGATTGGAGTTGAAAAGATTTATTTGCTGTTGTTGCCGTGGTCTTCTGAGAATCCAGCGATTTCCATTTAAGACGCCACGAGCTCGCATTGTTATCAGAGGCGAAGTGCAGAAAGCTTAATAAAAACGTTTTGAACGTCTTGCAGTTGTAACATGAAGTAAAAACGACGAAATAAAGAAAGGTTTAGTTTCGTTTGGACAGAGGAAACTATGACAATTTCATCAAAACTCTTTTTTCAATTTCTTTAATTATTTCAACAATTTCTTTAATTATTTCTCCAAGTATATTGTCAATTGTGGGTCGTCTCTTTTCCAGAACACTCTTGTCTGACAAAAAGCTAGTGATAGAAGAGGAGAGTATTTCGCTGCCTCAATGATTATTTAACAAAAATGTTCGTTGACCCCCTCCAAACGATGGCTGGAGCCGCCCGTGCCAAGAGCCAAGCGTCGCCCGACTCTCCCGCAAATAACAGAGTCGAAAGGCGGCCGGTCGAAATGTCCGTGAAATATCGATCTCCTTCCCTTCGAGCAGTCTCCCCTTCCGGCGAGCGTCAGCGCAGAGCCTCGCGAGACTCCTGCGGTTGTTTTCGCACGAATACACAGCTCTAGTCACTACCCCTGACTCCGCTCTTTCCCCTTCCCAGTCCAGAAGGGAGTGCACATACGCGAGCTCAAGCGGGCAAAGTCCTTGTTGCACATTGACCGCCAAATTGTTTCAAATTTGGCGCCTCGCTTCGAATAATGCAGTTTTGATGCTTCTTGAAAGCATTTCAGAGGAAAAGATACATTTCAAATTTCGCGCGTTCAAGGGCCGCGCAAATTTCTTCCCAGGTGACACTTCTTTCGTACAAACTTCCTTGACGTATATTGTCAACTGCTTCCTGATAGTTCGGAGCGTCACCAAAAGATCGTATCAGCTCCTGGGCAGCTCCTCGTGCAAAAACACGTGTGGGCACGTCCAAATTTGTCGGTTTTGTCGAAATTCTTGAAATAGAATCATTTCCATTTTAGACGCCACGAGCTCAAATTTTCATCACAGGCGGTGTGCATAAAGCTAAGTAAAAATGGGTTGGACGCATTCAAGGTTCGATTCAGGGTGTGCCAGGCACCCTTTCTGCAGTCTAACGTGACGAAAAACGATGAAATTACATTTATTATTTTATCCTATGTATCATACTATCAACATATAATTATATTTGTAATAATTTCATATATTATTATTGGTTCTATTGGTGGTTTACATCCAGCATCAATACGAAAAATTATAACTTATTCACCCATCAACCACATTGGTTGAATATTATGAAAAAAGGAGCAATTTTGGTTGAAGTTAAAAAAATTATAAAAAAACATTTTCTCAAACGCAGTTTCTGAAAATATTTTCTTTACTTTTTCCACGCTTAGAGCAAAGGACGCATAAATATGGCGCAGGTCTAATTTTCGTTGCCATCTGTGAATTGCACAAAATTGCACGAGTTACAATAGCGAGAGAGACATTTCTGTTTTAAGCGTCGGGAAAAGCGGGCATACTCGAGCGAATGCATGGGGTAACGTGATTGGTCTGTTGACACAGCATATCTTTCTTCAAATCTCAGCACGGAGAAAGAATATTTGCTGGTTGGAAACACGTTTGCAGGTACACGTATTAGAATAATATTGCGTCGCCATTACAAAGAACGCGACAAAATATTTTCTGTTGTAGCACCACTAGTTTACTTTCTCGCTCTTCTACATACTTACGTAGTAGTGTAATGCTGCGTCGGAAATCGGCGATTTTTCGACGGAAAACCACGTATTGTTGGTCTCTGGTAAGAAAACTTAAAGAGTACCCCCAGAATTAAAACAAGTGGTGCTGCAGAATGCCGCACTCTTTCTTGCATTAGATACACGAACACACACACAAAAATACCATGAAATTGTATTTTTTGTTTTTGGGGGTTGCTGTCAGACCCGAATACTTGACACATGATTCTGTATGTCTACGCTCTATGTATGCGCTAAATCCTGAAATTTGAAACCAGAATTGCGCCACACCCCTCCAATTTTGTTTTAATTCAAGAAAACACCGTGAAAATGGAAATTTCTGTTTTTTTTTCGCAAGGGGCGCAGTTCTGATATTATCTGACGGCAACCGAATCGTTCGAGTCCTCCTGCAGCGTCGGTGCTCTGTGGTTACGCATAGAAACCGGGAGGCTGTGTTTTCCCCAGCAGCATATCCAAGTTCTCTATGATTCCATGACATGCTCTATCTCTGTTGGCAGCGTCTGGCGGATTCATACCGTACTAAATTCGCAAGGTCAAATGCATACAAGGTCAAATACAGTTCTCTGATTCTAATCATTTGTATATTGTGATATTCCTAATCTGTGGAATAAATTTCATTGGAATAGTACGTCTCCTTAGTATTTCAATGTTCACGAACACCAGTGTACATTTAACTCATAACATATTTACCAAGTGTCAGCTCAAAGCTTCTAATCTGCCAAAGATAGTGTGACTTACACATACAGGATTATGTGACTTACATTACAAGAGACCTTAATCCTGAGGGGAAGCGCATGAGGAGAGAGGAAGTGCGAAGGCAACGGCGCAACCGCAACTGCGGGCGCG
>BOPP01000003.1:1181727-1215478 GCA_017312745.1 Gryllus bimaculatus
CACATGGCATTAATCCGTGAACAACGAAGGGTGATCTCTCATGAATAGGAAAAAAATATTCGCCATACTGCTCATTACTACTGACATAGCGGCCCATTTTGGTAATGGTAACTAATCATTGGATTACTATGCACCAATTCCAATCACAGCGCATTGTATATATTTGCAAATGTATTTAATAGATTTCACTGAATGGCAACATCAACGTTGATGTTGCTTTGAAGGTCTTTGATAAAATGGGTGAATATGAACAATCCAACGATTATCTTTTCAATATCTGTTGATTAATTTGACATGTTGATACTTCCATTGCTGTCGATCGTGACGATACAGTGGATAACCGTCATTCCAGTAATTGTTTCCGAATATGTCCGTATTATTTTATAATTTGTTGGATATTTGTAAAAAGTGTATGGAATCTGTCTCTATTCCTGAAACCCAATGAGTGCAATGTCTACTTGGTGGTGGTTCTAATGTATCAATTTCATGTTGTACCATTTGCCGCAACACACATCCATAAGGCTCGTTTTTAAATTTCAATGCCTATACAATATGCAGACAAACCGAGTTCATCAGAACAATAAAACAACATTGGTAGTTATTAGTACTGTTCAACTTGACAATCGTAACTGAAACAGCTCGATTCAAACTTGGCGATTATTAGGTTAAATGTAATGGCGGCTCGCGCTTCACGGTTCTTGGTTATCGAATTCTTTCACGTTCATTTCGGTCGTCAATTCTTGTCAGCATGATTAGATCGTAATTACTTGTTTGGTAGCGTTCGGTTTTCATACCATAATTGCTTCGTCTAATAGGAGCATATCTAATTATAAATATTGGAAGCCCGAATATATATCTCAAATATGTATTCCTGTGCTTCAAACGCGCACACACGCCACTGTTTTGATAGATATGAATTGATTTTGGACTTTGTATAACGGTAATAAAGTCCAAATTGTAGGTTGCCACCATTGCCATTCCAGAATACGTGAGACCCTGCGACGGGGGGGTGGGGTTATTAAATATTTAAGGCTAAATAAAGTTTGTATGGTAGTGAGAGTGTTAATTTATAAATTAACTTTACTTCATCTATTTATGTAGTAATTCAAATATAAATAAAATAAATGAGAAAGAATATTTGCTAAACCATGTTATATACTAAATTATGTATTATGTATGTTCTTAACATACTTTTTATTAATTCATTTTTTACGAATACCGCACTTTTCTAAAATGTTTCGCTCAATAATATATGGTTTAACTTAGTTTTTCTAAACAAAGAATTATTAATTAATTATTTCTTAGGTTATAGAGATATGTAAAACAATTGTATGTACTTACCTGTATAATAATTCGTTTTTATAACATTATTTTTAAAAATGTTATTTGTTATCTAAATATCAAGTCTTTTGATTACGAAGATGTTGCATATTATATATATATAATATATTATATATTAATTATATATAATAATATATATATATATATGTATTATTTATCGTTTCTCAGTTTTCACACAAGTAATACATTGACGTGCAAGTTTCCCACGAATCAAAATGTACTCTTTATTAAGTTTCTAGAAAGATTTTTCTAAAGATAAAACGACAAATTCATCTTGTTCAAAATGAAGATATCGAATACGCTAATTCCTGGAATTTTATTGAAACTGTTTGGCACGATGCGATTCTCGCAAATCGCTAGATGCTGTTCGTCTGTATGCGAGAAAGAAAAGACAGCGGATGGCGATAACACGAGAATCGGCAAGACCAATTTTCCACGTTTGCTCTATCGTTCTAACGAAGAGAAGACTGATTTTTCTTATGAAATAGAAAAAGCTTTAATTTTAGTTTAAAAATCAATTTATTTGTAAAAAAAATTGAAAAATATTGAAATTGACAAAAAGAAAAAAAATGCAGATAATTTTTTCAAAAACGGAGACCCGGAGGATTAAAGACCGCATAAAAACCATCCCGGTCTGAAACGCCGGAGAGGTGGCAACCCTGAAAATGACTCTGACGTTAGGAACATACCTACACATGAGCTTTGTACTAACACAATGAGTGCTTTATTACAACAGCTATAAAGCTCAAATCTGACTCTTACGTTTAGTTAGAAAACGTTTTTATGGGAAAAAGAAAAGGCTTGTTTTTAATTGCTTTTTTGCTATTATTCGATATTTTTCTACGAGTAAAAACCATCTTGAAACTTCAGCGAAACATTTTACAAAAAAGAATTGCCACAAATTGTCAGGGCTTGTTGAGTCTTATATGAGCTTACACACATTTCGCGAATTCATTTTTTATATTATAGAATAGTCATTGATTCGTGTTTTTCGTGTACAACATTTGTTGAGTGAATTGTTTTAACTATGTCCCGATATACAAGAGATTTCATTTTTTTCGTGAATGAAACTGGAAATCGAATTTAATACCTATACATTGCAAGCCTTACCCGTCATCGGAGATGAATCAAGTACTTTGGTAATAAGTGTGGCAAAATTTCGTCAAAAATAAATGAGTAGTTTGCGAGAAAATAATTTGAGGGCTAGCATCCTGAATATACACACTGTGAGCGGAGCGAGGGGTGGGCAAGGAGCGTGCGTTGAGAAGAGGGGCGAGATTGTTAGTCGAGGGACGGAGGGAGACAGTGGGCCAGGGCGAAGGTGGGGCGAGGTGCGGGCCGCGGCGAGCGCGGCGAAGGCGATGGCGCGAGCGAGGGCGCGGTGCGACGTGGGCACGAGTGAGGTGAGGGCGCGGGCGAGAGCGCGGGCGAGGGCGCGGGCGAGGGCGCAAACAAGGACGCGGGCGAAGGCGAGGGCGCGGACGCGGGCGACGACGCGAGCGAGGAAGCCAGTGGAGGAGCGGGCGAGGGCTTGTGTGAGTGCGCGTGCAAGAACCAGGCCCAAGGCGACCACCTACTGTGGGGGAGTGACGCCGAGGTGTTTGTGGCGCCGCCTGCCTGCGCCGCCTGCGACCAGAGGAACAGCACTGCGAGGGCCACCAAGCAGCACAGGCACCTCCCCGCGCTTCCGTCGCCTGCAACACCGCGTTATGGTGCCTCCATTCATCACACGTTTCTCAGAAAATAAATATTATAAAATGTGGATATCTAACGACTTTTTTAAAAATATTATTTATGTACCTCGTTCTTATATGGTGTCTTCAAGGTCAAGGTCCTAGGCTTTTCGTCCGAGATCAAAACTTTGGGCCTGCGCACTTGGGGATCTGAAAGGACAGGGGACCCTGTCCTTCAAGCGGTAGCTTCAATTTCAAAAATGGAAGTAGTTTTGATGTTCCCTATTAGATAAGCGCGTCACAGCTAATATTTTCAGATCACTATATTTACTTGTAAATCGGGCAATACGTATGAGGTGCAGCGATAGCGGAGCCTACGATGTAGTTAACTGGCCGAGGTAACGCCATCTTCACTTACAAGCCATAAAGGGCGCGAATTGGCTGGATGTGGTTCTTGTGTTCACGTAAAGGTGCAGGGAAACGATGGTAGTGGTTTTGGTCGTTTGGAGGTGAATTTTCAATGCCAGTGAGATAAAACGCGAAATGTGGGTAAAATGTATGAGGATAATAATCATATTTTCTTCTTTCTTTGCCATTTTATACGTTTAATTCAAGGGATTGAACGTAATAATCAACTTCATTCAGAATAATGTATTTTAATTCTGATTACTGACATTAACCTTCACAGACACTGGTATTATTTACGTTATTGCACATGTAGCGCAACGTGAATACAATATCCGAATGTAGTTACATTCGAAGTAAACATATCCTTAACTTTAACTTTTGAAAACAGAAACAATCATCCAGCTTAGCATATCAAACATTTTTTTTAAGAAGTGAAATTTCTAAAATATCATGTAGTCGTGTAGAAACTATATTTATAAATGTAAATTACCTTTATTGCAGATGCCAAGAAAGTATTGTTCGACAATGCAATTCTAAATACAATACTACACTGAAAGCTGTCCAAACTTCAGTTACATTCTCGTTTCCGAAAGAAAAGACTTCGAAAACAAGTGACTATGTGCAATTTCCATTAACGATGGAGAACCATCCTTCAGTTCTGGTGTAGGGGTAAGCATTTTAGAAAATCAGATATTGTATCACACCAAATTTACAAAAAAGGAAACAGCGAATTTAAGAATTGGCACAGTATTGGTTATTATATCCGAAGTTGAAAGACGCGTTATACCAAGCATTTTTAATTGCAATCCATCTTTCTCATACAAAAAGAAAACCATAAAAGAGAAATGATCCCGAATCAAGTAAACAATTGCTTGTTGAAGAAAAATCCAAACAAATAGAACAGTTTTTACTTTCTAATATAATGGAGAGTTTTGATTAGTTTGTGGAGAAATTTGATAACAAAGTGACTTTTGTATATATCTACAACAAAATTAGTGATTCTATAGAATGGCAGAGACTTTCCCATATTTTTTTTTATTTCCTTTGGTCTCGGCTATCTATTCGGACTTGCCACATACCCCAGATGCCTTCTATCGCCGCCCAAGTACCTTCTAAAAAATTTTCTTAATTTTTCGGTTTCTTAACAGTAGAATGGGAATATCATTTTAAGAATATCAAAGAACTGTAAAACCACGTACTAAATGGCAAATTTTCTTTGGGTTTTCGAGAAACGTATGACATTATTTAAAGTACATGTACTCATCAATATAATAATGTAAACAAATCGTCGCTTTTGTAAATATTAACAACGTGAGAGACAAGTCAAATAAATTACATTTTTGTAATTTTTGAAAAAACAACAGAACTGAGCAAACTGATGTTTGTCATCTCATAGAGTACTTTTAGCACTACCCTTTCCAAAATTTTAAAGAAAAATCTTGGAGCAGATTTTGAGAAAATCTTGTTTTTGTTATTTTAAAAATTATACGCAATATTGCTCGAAAACTACTAAACGATTTAAAAAATGTAATGACTTTAATAAAAGAAGTAATTATGGACCACAAATTTCATTGGAAGAGAAAATATCTATCTTTAATATTGTAGTTGTAGGCAAACACAGAAAAAATTGCATACTTTTCAAATTTTCGAAAATTCAGAGTTAACAGTGAAAATCGGACTTGTGACACTTTCATCAGTGTATGTTATTCCATTCATAAAATAAATTTAAGGAAAAAAATTGGACCCGTTTTTGAGAAAAGTTTGAAAATGCCCAGAGGGCTTCATGTTCAGGGCTTCATGGGCCCCCAAATTTTCAAGAATGTTTTTCAAAATCCCACAGACTTGCCGCGAGCAAGATCGACAAGCGTTCCTTCAATGAGCGTTCCTTCACTCCTATGCGCGGTTTAGGCGCTAGAAGTGTTCACAGACGAACGTTTTGAAAGACCTACTTTTTCGATATCAGGGGGCCACAAAACGTATTTCCGTTAAAATCTCGAAATCGTAATATAACTCCGTATATACGAACGTATACGAGAAAATAAAAGTGTTTAATGATTGTATTTTATTATGTTGAATGTTGACAACGGGAAGATGACGAATTATCATGTCACCTTGCGGTCAGGTACATCTCATCTAAAAATTATATATATTGTGTGTGTGTTAGTAGAAGTTTAATTTTGAATGTTGATATTTGTGGGAGAGAGATTCCCTCACATAAGTTAAAATGGATGTTGCCAAATTATTTGCAACTCAGTAAATGATAAAAAAATTAATTTTTTTGACTTGTCTCTCACGCCGGGTCTATTTACATTAGCGGCGATTTGTTCCTATAATTGCATTTGTGGGTGCATTTACTGTAAAAGATATTTCAAAAAGTTTCTCGAAAACTCAGAATTGTTCTAAGAAAATGGCACAAATTTTCAAAAACGCTCCAACGCTATTATTTTCAAAGCGGCTCCGATTTTTCTTTTATTTTTTTTTGCGGATGGTGGCAAACTAATTAAACAAAATGCCAATAATTCCATTATAATGTATATTTTTTTTCAAAAATTACACAAGTGTATTTTTTTTAAAACTGGTCTCATGCCATATTATTTACACCAGAAATTTGTATAGATTATAGTATTTGTGAGTCAAAATACATCACTTGAATGTCAATTTAGTTTCTCCAAAATAAAATTTTCTGTAAAAATAGATCCAAATTTCGTATAGTACAGAAGTTCTTATGGGATTTTTTCCAAAACGCATCCATTTTTTCTTCAAATTTTGTATGGATAGTTCAACATGGACTGAGTAAGATGAAATATAAGTCATTTTGATGTTTGTTGTTTTTTCAAAAATTTCGCCATGTATTTTTCAATATCTCTCACGTAATTAATATGCACATTCCCAGCGATTTGTATACAATATTTCTTTATGAGTGAAGGCTTCGAATGACTTCCAGTGTAGTTCATTATACTCAGAAGTGTTTCTTTTTGTTAAGAGGCTTCAAATTTCACATTCACAGTAAAGCTTAAATGACATTTTCTTAAAAACGTCTTCACGTCCAAGGAAATTGTATATGACGAAGTTTTACTCTTCTATAATATTCTTAAAGGCATATTTCGTTTGTACTATTATGAGATCGAAAAATTTGTAATGTTTTAGTAACCAATTGTTCTGTATTGTTTTCATTCACACAGAGTTGTACTCTTAGAAAACATTGCACCAACTCTAGTCCAACTGGGTGTTTAATTTACAACAGAAAGTCACTGTCCCACATAGAATCACTTAGAGAACACATCACAACGGAATGGATTTGGAAAAAATGATTAATGTAAACCTGAATATTAAAACGTTCAAAGAAACACTAGAAAGACTGCAGAGGCCGAACCGCGCAATATACAATAGGACAAGTCTCATATGTAAAAATGATCATACATAAAACGAAAATTATTTTTGACATTATTGCTCATTGAACCAGCGCTTCTTTGAACTCATTTTTTAGATCCTTAATGATAAAGAAGAGAAGAAAAACTAAAATTATAGAAGGCTACGTACGAACTGCTCTGTTTGGTGGCGCCATCAGGAATGACATCGTGTATTAGAACGCAACACTAAAACGTCTTAATCAAACAGTATCGCCAACTTGACTATTTAACTAATCTTTTAAACTTAACATTGTTATGAAATTAATATGTAGTAATAGAGCGGAGTTTTTTAAAAAAGGATCAAGTTGTCTCTCGTCTCTCCTTACAAAACTTTCGGCCCAGCGAATGAAAATTGATGCCTCTCGAAAGAGGGTCGGTTGGTAACCTTCAATGTTATCAAGACGTATCGAATTAAGGTTACGTTTTCTTGCAGATGGGGTCTTGCTTCTTCAATGAACATATTGGACACCTTTTGACACAAAAAAATAATTCTCAGTTGCCTGAAACGTCAAAAGTACGTTTAAATCCCCCACACAAAAACACAAAAACGTTATTTAGAGAAGAAACGCTCTTTTTTTTTTGATAGTTTGTCGATACTTTTCGATATTGAGGTATCGATTAGTTATTTGATATAACAGGGACTTTTGCGCGGCGGAAGAACATTGGGGAACCCACATTTGAGCCTCTGCTCGTGCGCGTACTCGCACTTGAAGAGGTAGCATAGCTGCTAAACAGCTGGAATTAGCGGGAGGCCTACATCGCAAACTAAACGATCCATCTAAAGCATGATCTATCGATCATGCTTTATCGAGAGTGTTTCCAACTGCTGCTGCCGCCTCTATTCCCATGATGCATTATCCCGTTAATTGAATTAATCAGTATTAATATTACGAAATTATATAAATGCACGTGTGAACACATAATTACAGAATTAATTATAACGTTTATATTTTACAGAAAAAATGTACAGATTATATCATATATTAGCGATGATATTATCATACAACTGTGGACTGCAAGCAATACCACCTAGAAACTGTATATCTAGGTGATATATCCAGGTGATTAATAATTTATTAATTAATTTAATTAATAAGATGGTTATTGTTAATTGACTAATTCCAAAAAGTAATATCCTGGTGATTAATTTGGAATATTTATTGAGTTTCTTTCAAGGCCTAGAGACCATTGTGATTTCTAATATATATCTTGATGAATACACGCGCAGGGTTGCCGACTTTTATTTTAATTTTAATAATAATATGCAAAACAAAAGTGGACTATTATATCACTTATTAGTGTTTATTGATTGTCTATTTAGATTTTATTAACTTTTCGTATCTTTTAATTAGAAACAATCATTTGATTTATCTTTATGATGTAGTTGCTAACAGAATTTATATCATGTATTGTTTTAATATTATTATCATTATTATTATTATTATGATTATTAATATTATAATTAGTAGCATTAAAATGACAATAAAATCTTAAAATGTCAAATTATTTGCTACTAAAAATAATTATCTACTGTATAATATCCTAATCTATCTCTATCATGTATTGTAGTACAATCCCTAGACCAATGACTCCATCTCAATCAGGTTTTGTTCAGTTTCCCTGGTCCCAGGATCAAATGCTGAGATGGCCCCTTGTTTTGTTCCTAAGCAGTAATGTAACTTCGCTCTCTCCACCCAAGACATCATATTGACTCGACATACACGATGGTTAAGGTATATGTGACCCAATAAATATTATTATTTTTATAATTATTATAGTTATTATTTATTATTAATTCAGAAACACGTCACTTGAAAATATATATATTTGGATTCCATGGGTACCACACTTCGACCCACATGTAGTAATTTCGCCTAATGTGACATCTCTGTACTGCACTTAAAAACTCCCGTTTTTCTGTAGTCAGAACAAAATATTTGGAAAAAATGATTAATTTAGAAATTACTAACGAATTGAAGCCAGTGGCATTCACTAATGTTTACATCCGATTTTTTTTCGAGTATTTCATTATTTTTGTATTTAAAGAATTTAATGCAGCAGGACCAAGAAATTATTTGACAGACACTCCTTTTCTAAGTGACTAACATTAGAATGCTATTATTTAACATTTACATTATTTTTAAAAACTAATAACTTGAAGCAATGAGAAAATAAAACATTTGTATAAGGGATGGACGTTGTTTTGAAAGCATTCATAATGTTTAATGGCATTTTTTTCTGGATGTTCCATTTGTTTGTGAAATTATCCTTGCTTGTCTGTATGATGTGCTGCATCCTTTGTTTACTACAAATTCATTTTTTTCACACACCAACGTACGAATTTGGCAGCAAAGATAAAATATTGAAATAATTGTATAAATTCGAAACAAGCCATAGTGTTCCATAAAGAACCTTGGAAGAACTTCCATAAAACCACAAAAATGCAAACTGAAAAACAGTTTTATTTATGACAGAAATGGAGCTTTCAGCTAAAATTTTGAAGAAAATATGTGCCCATTGCTGGCAGCGCCCATCGCTGCATGCGCTCTTTGTCAGCGCTCAGTGGCTGAGATGTGTTGATACAGACAGAAATGCGATATAACATTATTGCATAACCGTTAGTAAGGAGCGAGAAAGTATGTGCTGTTCTAGCATTACTAGTTCACCAACAATGGAGATCGGAAATAACTTCTTGTTTTTTGACAAGTTTAATTTCCAAAGAATTAAGAACTGTACTCAACAATTTATTAAATAAAATATAAATATGTAACCCATAAAGCGGGAAAAAGAACTGTTAATGAATTTCAGAGAATTCAATCATGTCAAAGAACAAAATGTAAATTAATTTTTAAAGATAACATTTTAGTCCAAAAGAATTAAGTATCCCTCTCAAACTATAATTCTGAGGAAGATTGTTATTACAATTAAGACACAGATGCTTTGCTGACATAACACATTTCATAAACTTTTACAATTTATTCGGTCAAAAGTTTATAGTCTGTAATTGAAAATGATTCACGAACCTGCTACTTTAATTTTCAATTTAAAGTCGATGATGTAAGTGTAATTGTTCTATGATAATGAACCTATGACACAGAAAATTAATTCCTATTGAAACAAGATCACAAGAGTATGGGAAAGTAGCTGTGGGTTAATAAATTAAATTCCATCATATTAATTAGTTGTTCCTTACTATAACAGAAACCATAAACGATAAGTATCTTCAGACTCCACAACTACACAAACGTTCAAAGTATGTAGTATTGTTTACTGTAATAAAGGTAATATTAACGAATACTAGACATGAAGTCAATAATTAAGAGGGAAAAACAGAAAAGTAGTAGTACTCCTTCCAGAATATTCGCTGGTAGAAATTGGTGATAACTGTTTCTTACATTCTCTTTCGCATTGTGCTTCTTGTCGCCTTTTCCTGGTGCACTTATTACCTTCGTTCTTTTAAGTAGTATGATAAAGGTTCAGGTGGACGGCCATTAAAACTTTGTTCAGATGTCTGCTCTCTCCAAAATTAACTAAATAAGAGAAGTAATTGTAGCTGGAAAATGTTTCTGGTCGTTACAGAAGTAAGCAGCGGTATGTAAAAACTATGAGCATTAGATAGAAAACAATTACAGAAGGATAGTTGGACTTAAGATAAAATTATTAATATTTTAATTTAACATGGACGCAATACTTAGAAAATATTTGAAAAAAATTATAAAAGAAGAAGAATATTGGAAAAGAGATTTAGAAAGGGAGTTAAAAGAAGAAATACTAGAAGAAGAAAAAGGAAAACTGTGAGAAAGTTGACAGGCAGAGAAAGAATAATCAAAGTAAAAGGACAAATGAATATCAAAAATTGTGGGAGAGAAAATGTCAAAGAAGGAAGAATTATAATTGAAAATTAAGAGGGAGAAAGGGATTAAGGAAAGAATGAACTTGGTTCTGTGAACAAAAGGCTGAACTAACTGTTTCAAAAACACGGATAAGAAAGGAAACACAATAGGAACATTCCAACGAGAACAAGCCTCGCATTTATTTTCTGAAGACATTCCATTGGCTGGACAACAAAACCTGACATTATATTTATCTATACTCTACAAAGAATCATTACCATCCTCCAAGATAAAAAAAATGCAAATCAATTACAACTCTCTGCTAGCGACACTAAAATATCTTTGAGTTATTCTCTCCAGCATCGGCACACTGGTAGTTGAGGGGTAAAAACATTTACAAAAAACATTCACAATGTGATCAAAAGTATCCGGACACGTGGCTGAAAAGGACTTACCACTACTTGGCCCCCTCCATCGGTAATGCTGGAATCCAACAGGGTGTTGGTCCATCTTTAGCCTTGATGACAACTCGCAGGCATACTTTCAAGCAGGAACTGGAAGGTTTCTTAGGGAATGGCAGCCCATTCTTCACGGAGTGCTGCACTGAGGAGAGATATCGATGTAGGTCGGTGAGTCTTGGCACGAAGTCAGCGTTCAAAACATCTCAAAGGTGTTCGATAGGATTCAAGTCAGGGCTCTGCGCAGGCCAGTCCATTACATGGACGTTATTGTCGTGTAAACACTCCGCCACAGGCCGTGCAGTATGAACAGGTGCTCGATCGTGTTGAAAGGTGCAATCGCCATCCCCGAATTGCTCTTCAACAGTGGGAAGAAGGTGTTTAAAACATTTACGTATGTCTGTGCTGAGGTAGTGCAACTCAAAACAAAAAGGGGTGCAAGCCTCCTCTATGAAAAACACGACCACACCATAACACCATTTTGGACGTGTCCGGATACTTTTGATCTCATAGTGCATAATACAACACCGTCTGAGAGGCATCACAAAATCCTGCTACATACACAAAAGGAGGAACATGCTTGCACGGAAATATGACTGATGGTACTGCAACAATTTCATTTTAAAAAGGACTGTCTGTAACAATAAAGTTCAGAATCAAGTGGTGTATTCCATTCTAAATGCAAGGACCACACGTTTTGTAAAAGGAGCTTCAATTTGAACAGGAAGGGGTTTAAAAAACCTAAAGGATCATTGATAGACACTATCACATGCAAAAGAACTCTTTCGGTTAGGCATGGGAAACTTCGAGTGTCAGGATTGGAGTGTTGAATACGTGTAATGTATAGTATGTTATCGTGTATGTTACATAACAACATAAATATTCTGTGAGTATAGTCAGAGACTAAAGGCATGGAGGAGGATTGTGGTTTGGTGCCATTTATTGTGACAAGAAAGGCTACAGAATTGTCACTGACTTTCCTCAATTTAACGTGAGCTTCTGTGAGCACCACAGCAATTCTTTGAAACAATGATGCAGCTTTGTCTGCATATTTGCCACCAAAAAGCAAGTAATCTACATAAAATCCCTGCCTAATGGCTAATACTACTTCAGAGTCGCTCTTCTACACTTCTTCAGCTAGCTTACTTAAGCATCTATTGCTAACAAATGAGGACGAGGCCGTTCTCTAAGGTACCACTTTCAGTGATGAGTTTTTAATGAGTTTTTTGGGGTTCTCTCTCCACAAACGTTTGTGAAACTTAGTATCTTGATCACGAACCCTAACCATTCTATACATTTTCTCAATACCTGTAGTAAAATAAATATTAAACAATGGAAACCTGCGAAATATGCCCGAGAGTTCTGATTGCACAGAAGTCCAGGTCATTTGAACTTAAGCCAAGAAGGATTTGGCACTAGAATTGAAGACCATGCGACGAGGTGTTTTTTATTGTGAATATAACACACAAAAATAAGGTAAAAAATAAAAAGAAGGACTCACTTTCAACACGCATTTAACAGCATGCCCCAATTTAATGTATTCTTGCAGGAATTTGACAGAATTACTTTTTAGCTGCCTATCTTTTTCAAATCTTCTTTCTAAAGCAAGCAAAACCTGCTTGGCTACATCATGGGGATTCCATAATAAATGTGAGGAACGCATGAATGGTAACGAAACACAAAACTGACCATATTTGAACCTAAAAGTCTTACTAAACCTTGGTGAAGGGGGATCCTGGGCAGAGAAATTTTCTTCACCATAAGGCAAAGGCTTCTCAGCACCCCAAACATTCTCTAAATAATTGTTTAAGGAGGGGAAATGAGCAGTCATGCAAAAAACTGAACTGGGGCTGCATGGCTTTGCTTCACTGTGGGCAATATATACCCAGAATTTACATTTTTTATATTGTACCTTTGTACCAATAATCTGCGTCAGTGAGTCAGTATCAGTGGGGGAAACAAGGGCGGAGCATCGGTCCGTCGCTCGGCTCTTTGCGAATGAGGACGGAATGAGGAAGGAAGAATCGCCAATATTAAGAGGTTCGATTTTTGGACTACTGCTTTGACAACCGCCTGAAATCGATTGGAAAAAAGGAAACAATCGATCTGAGCAGCCATGCTCATTGAGTTAATAGTATGTTTTGACCGAACTATTTTACTAACGTCGAAAATTATGCCACGACCGAAACTCGAACCTAGGAGCTCTCGGTTGAAAAATTTCAGTTTGAAACATGTCAGAATATAAACTGAGGGAATCTTATGTTTACAGGAAAAGTGATAATTAATATTTTATTTTCACTGAATTTTTTTTTGTTCGCGAATAGGCTGACTTGGACCACGCATGCATGCACCCAGCATTTACCGGGGCTCAGAACCATTACTTCGGTGACAGGTGAATGTACTTTTATCAGGGGATCAGCATTTTAGCTGGATCCGATTGTTGGCCCATGCGGTAAGGAAGATGAAATGATGATGATAGCGAGAGATGAAAGGAAGCCACACACATACAGCCAGCCACATACAGGCATACACAAACACACCCATGCCGCAGGCAGGACTTGAACCCGAAATCCTTCCTTCAGAGATCGCCGCGGCACCACTGTCTTAGTGATCTCAGCTATCCGGATGATATTATTATTGTTATTATTATTATTTTTTTATTATTAATATTATTATTATTACTCTTCAACCAGTCGTGCCTTTTTAAGTATTCGTACTTTGATAGAATGGAATAAACTGAGATGATATCATCAATGGTTTCCACTTGTTCCTGACAGATGAGGCATTTATCATCTTGGGAAATTTAGAGAACCGCTTTATCATAATGTCGTGTTCTCAAGGCCTTATCCTTAGCAGCTATTAGAACTGCTTCAGATTCAGGATTTACTCTTCCCCTTTTAAGTGACATGAGTGATTGAACTTTATCGATCTGCACCTTCTCCATTCCTTGTTCCACTTTAGATATTGTTCTAGGTGTGGTATGTCTCTCCACGATTTCTTTTACATTTTTGTGTCTCACATTTCATGTTTAGTAACATCAGAAGTTCAGTGTCTGTGTTCTTCTGCGTGCCTTGCATAGTTTACTTCGCAACTTTCTTGCTACACATTCTACAATGCCTCTGCTTCCCATTCTTCGGTCAGATTTCATCACTTGCCTCATTAAAAGTTCATCTTGATGTCTGACTAAATACTTTGTCATCCCCACTCTTGCATTGTTTCAGGGAGCTTCAATTTGTCAGATTTGTCAGATATATAAAGTCTTTGTACATCAGCTCGAGGGTGGGTGACATGATGTTTTGTTAGCAGTTTTGCTTTTTTTTATATTCATGATTCGAATTTCTTGCTCAGTCCAGTCCACGAGTCCGAAACTGTATTCGACTTCAGGCACCGGCAAACTACCAATTACAGATATTTTATTCCTGGAGTTCAGGGCGGACTGCAGGACCAGTCTCACTCTTCTGTAATACTCTCTACAAATTCTTTCATTATGTCGTTCGAGATGGTCTCACATTCTGTAATGCCAGGATATTTGTAAGTTTTACCTGGTCAAGATCTTGAATCTAAGTGTGTATACCAACTTCAATGCAATTATTATAATAATATATAATCATATTATTATTATAATTGCCAGTATTACTATTGTAATTTCTAAATGTTTTGATTTGCTTTATTTTTAATAATTATAATAACCTACTACCAATCGCAAATCAAATATATCTATAAATTCTTTTTACATTAATATCAAAAAACTAGAGCGTTTAAAATGGAAACGATTTATTATCCGATTCGAAATCCAAAACACATGTCAATCATCCGTGATCAGTTCCTCTTTAAGCGGAAGAAAATTATTTTACACACTACACAAAGCATTTTTCGGAATTTAGCCCCTTCTCCTATATCTAATAAGTTTCCCAAGCATGTAAGTGCAGTTTTATGGAAATTATATTTCATCATTTTGTAAACATATGTTCACCTCTGCGAAACTGGAGATCTGCAATCTGATTAGATGAGTATTCTCAATATAACGTACACGTTTACATGAGAAGTGCACCAGCAAATACGAATTTCACCGCACTTTGCATAACCCTTATGTAGAAGAGCACGCTTTGTATTCATCGACCTCACTGTGTGCCGACATGCAAATGAGAAATCCCCGTTGGGCTCTGTTATGAAGTTACAGCTGCCATTTCACGAACGCCTGCTTTACTATCTTCATGAAAAAGGGGATACGAAAGTCAATTTTTTGTGCGCGCTCAAATTTTATTTCTACTGGCAGCGTGAAACTTTTCTGTATATTCGAGTCCACAGCACAATCTTCGTATACCGGAAAATTATAGGTTTGAATTCAATCAGGGCGAATTGTTTTTTACCAGCTAAATAGATAAGACGAAATGTCTACTGCTCGATGAGACTTAGTTTGTTGGACAGTTAGTAAGTTAATGCCTCATTTCGTGGTGAGACTCGGCCCAGCAGACCTGTTCTTCCATTAGGCCACAAAAATTTCGGTACGCTCCTTTCACCATCTAGCAGAGAAAGAACGTATTATCTCGGACGATGAAACCGCCAATTTTAATTTTGCTCGTAGGCTTCGTTTAGCCATGAGGATATTTTCTTGATGTAAATCTACTAAATTGTGCAGCAGACCGGATTTGCTTCCCCACCGGAGGAAGGCATGCGAAAAAGTTGTTCGCCCTTAAAAATCCACAGCTTCGGCCACAGCTATATGGAGCAGTCGGCTTTACTATTGCGTTTTCCAAAATTTTCATGTGAAGTCATTACAAGAACGTCTAGTCAAACATGTAATACTGTTTACAAATCGCTGGAAATATACACAATAAATACGTGAGAAATATTTCAAAAAATATATATTTGTATAATTTTTTTAAAAGAAAACAAAATAATACAGCAAAATTATTTCTATGTCAACTTAAACAGCGCAGATAGCACTATACACTCAAAAAATTTGATAAAAAAACTTTGTATCGGGTTTTGAGAAATTGTGTTTCAGTGTTTCTGAAAATGCGGAATTTTAAGCTAATTTTAAAACAAAACCGTTGAGTTTTCGCGAAACTTAATATGACACTATTTAAAGCACATGTATTCATAAATTAATTAATGCGAACAAATTTTCGTCAATGTAAATACTAACAACGTGAGACAAAAGTTAAAAAATATATTTTTATATTTTTTAAATAAACAGATGAATCGAGTAATATAATCTTTATGTCATCGTATAGAGTGCATTTAGTACTATCCCTATCAAAAGTTTAAAGAAAAAAATTGGGGCCTTTTTTGAGAAAATTAGTTTAAATAATTTCTTTTTAAATTTCACACATTGTTCGCAATGTTGCGAGAAAACTACTAAAATAAAAAGTACATGACCTTAATGAAAGAGCTCACAACGGAGAATAAATTGTATTTGAAGTAAAAATATCTATCTTCAATTTTATGAAGATAAATGAAAATTTTATGAAAATGTAGGAAGATGCCGCAAAAATTCAAACCTTAGTAATTTTCTTAAATTCAGAGTTAACTGTGAAAATAGAATCAATGTCAATTTTCCTACAACTATAAAATTAACGATAAATAGTTTTCCTTTAAATAAAATTTGTTGTCCATAGTGAGTACTTTCATTAAAATCTTGTATATTTTATGATTTTTTTAATAATTTTCGTGCAATATTGCGTGCAAAATTTGCAATTCTAAAAATTACAAAAACATTTTCTCAAAAATGGCTCCAATTTTTTTCTTTAAGATTTTAGTAGATAGTACTAAATTCAGACTATTAGAAGACATAAACGCTATATTGCTCTATTCTTTTGTTGTTGTTTTTCTAAAATTACAAAATTGTAATTTTTTTACTTGTCTCTCATGACGTTAATGTCTCTCATAACATTAAAAAATGTCACATAAAGGTTCACGAAAACTCAACCGTTTTCTTGGAAAGCTTTGGCATTTTCAGAAACGCTCAAACGCCATTTTCTCTAAAATTTTTCTTCACACTTTTTGGATGGATAGTGCTAATTGTACTCTTTAACATGATGTACGAGTGAAAAACATTTTGAGGAGTTTTTTAATTTTTTTCAATACTTACACAAATGCAATGTTTTTTAAAGATCTCTCCAACTGGTAATATACACATTTCTATCAATTTGTAAATTATATTGTATTTATGTGTTAATATGTTTCAAACGAAGTTTTTTGAAAACTGAAATATTTTGTGTGAAAAAGAGCTTTAAATTTTGAATTTACTGCAGCCCTTAACCGCCATATTCTTACAAATATCTCCAAATTTTTCAAATTAAATTGCCATTTAGGATGAAGTTTTCCTGTTCTTTAATAATCTTAAAATAATATTTCCTTTCTGTGATTAGAAAACTTAAAAATTAAGAAAATTTTAAAGAAATGTACTTTGGGCAGCGATAGATGGAAGCTGAGAAGAGCATGTGGCAAGACCAAACGAAATAGAAGATACGTGGAAGTCTGTGCCATTCTGTGGCATCACTAGTTCACTTTCCCGAATATGTACGTATGTACGGAGTAATATACGTAGTATAGGGAAAGTTATGTAATTCAGCGGAAAATCGATTTCGATATTTCAACAAAAATTCACGTTTTATGGTCCTCAGATCCCGAAAAATTTATTTTTTTCAAATGTTCGTCGGTCCGTCTTTCTGTCTCTCCGCTCGACTGGTGTCTGTGTACCCTACTAGCGCCTAAACCATGGGTGGGATTTTTGCCCAATTGAAGAAACCCCTGTCTATCTGGCTCGAATTGAAACTTTGAGATTTTGGAAAACATTCTTCAAAAGTTTGGATACTTATCCCTCCGGGCATTTACAAAATTTCTCAAAAACGGCTCCAATTTTTTCTTTAAATTTCTTGTAAGAATGGAGTAACATACACTTGTAAAAGTGGCGTACGTTCGATTTTCACTGTTAGCCCTGAATTTACGAATATTTCAAAAGTACGAATTTTTTTCAGTATCTTCCTCCAACTACAAAATTAAAGATAGAGATTTTTCCTTGAAATAAAATGTTCTCCGAAGTGAGTTCTTTCATTAATATCATGTACATTTTTTAAAACATTTTAGTAGTCTTCGCGCAATATTCCGTGTAATATGTGCAATTTTATAAAATTACAAACACAATATTGTAGCTCAAACGGCTCCAATTTTTTCTTTATACTTTTGATAAAGATAGTGCTAAATGTATTCTATAAGATGACATAGATGCTTTACTGCTCTATTATTTCGTTTCTTCAAAAAGTACATTTGCGGCAATTTGTTCACATTATGGTATTTATAAGTACATGTGCTTTAAATAAAGTTGCAGACGGATTCTCGAAAGCCTAACCATTTGTTGTGAAAACTAGCTCAATATTCCACATTTTCGGAAACGGTCAAATGACATTTTCTCAAAAAATTTTTAATTGTTTTCTTCAAACATTTCGAACGGATGGTGCTATTTGCACTCTGTAATATGTAGTAAAGTTCATTTCGGTGTATTTTTTTTTGTTTATTCCAAAATTATACAAATGTAAATTTTTGGAACATTCTCTCGCGCCATGAGAATGCATATTTTCAGCAATTTGTAACTCACACATTTGTGAGTTAACACTCAAAAAGTGTCTGTAAAAAAGAGTTTTACATTTCAAATGTAAAAAATTTGATCAAAACCACTTCTGATGAACAACTCAAGCTGTTAGACATGTTACTGATGTAACGAGACTTTTTTCTTTCGGTCAAGTGAAGTAAACTTGCAAACGTTTGTTTTGAATTGTTTTTTAAAAGAAATCCTTTGTCTTTATGTATCGCGAAATTTGTATAACTGGCAATGACGCCGATAGGCGTCACAGGAACCTTTGATTGCATAGAACTCACAAAGGCTGGCATTACAATATATAATTGAAAAAAATCGAATACGCTACTCAGGAATTCCGAGGTGAACATTCGTTGCACCTCGTAAATATTATTTCAAGCAAGTACCATAAAAGTGATATTAAAATCGATTAAGTAAGCAAGAAACTGCATTAAAAATGGCGTAAAAATTAAAATGACTTATTAGTCAAAATCAATGAAAAATGTGAAACAATTACATACGAATGAGTGATTTCATTTTGTCATAACATTAAATGAATTTCTATGCTAAATAGCATTGTCCTAAAGTGGAAAGAAAAAATGACATTTCATTGAAATCCGCGCCCTGGTTACGGCATTTGCTGAACATTTCGTTTGGTTTCTTTTTTGGTGCATCTGGCCATATCAAGCAAGCTATAAATGTTGGAACACTCGAACGGCTCAGCGCACTACTTCTGAGAACGTCACTTGGAGGTGTTCTCGGCTGTAACGGTCCTATGACTGTTGCACATATGCTGGCACTTGATCCGGCCGTAGAGAAATAATGTACCTCCTTAGCCTACGATCCGGCTGTTCAGAATGCGTTCACTTATTAGGGTGCAGTCCAGACCACCAATCTCGGAATCCACTTCTGCTTCTTTTGAAAGTTCATTAAACAACTTGTACAAAACAAAGAATTCCTCGTTGTTGTTGTTCTTCTTCTACTACTTTCTTAATGTTATTGAACTTCGATGCTCTTTCTTCTCCAACAATATCGCACAATTTTTCAAATGACAGTGGTTTGTTCCGTGTTTTGTGGTTACGTTTTCACTATCTACTTTTGATGTGATGTCATTGTACATTCGTAATAGACATTTAGTGAAATCAATACTCTCAGGGCTCCAGGGAACAATGATACAAGCTCTCAAATCATTTTGTAAAGTTTCTGGCTTTATTGCCCACACTACCTTCTCCATCACCAGGGCGAATTATTTTCTAGTGGGATCTGTAGAACGATGGTCTCGATGCCCACCCTTTTTTACACGCACTCTTGATTGGTGGAAATATAGCCGATCTCCACTCGTTGGAGAATTTTTGGGGCGTTCAGATACAATGCTATTAAAATTGATTGTAATTTACAACAGAGCTCACTCGTATGAAAAGTAAAGTGTATTTGTGACCATGAAAAGAAAGATTTCCTAAAAAAACAGACCCAACCAAAAGTTTGCAAACTGAGTTCACTTAAACGAAGAGAAGAAGCCTCAATTACATCCGTAACATATATAAGAGATTCCATTGTTCACTGTGACAACTTCTTTATCTTCAGAGTTTTTTCATACCTCAAAATCAGTTTAATTAAATAATCTGAAATGGTTTTAATCAATTTTATGTCATTTTTTTCTTTTAAGGTATTTTAAAATCTTTTTAAAAGCACTTTATTGATCTTTTGTCGTTATTTTGTCATAAAAATCCCTCTTCTAATAATATTTTATTCTAAAACGTTTATTGAGACAGTAGGCATGTTCAGATTTCTGTGATGGGCACCGTGCCTATCACTTTTCGAAATCCTTATAAATGTGTATTTTCGCTTCACAACGCAAACAAAGTTCGAACATTCAATATTAACACTAGTGCAATGCATAAAAAATAAGTTCCTCAAACTACAGTGATGGACATCCCATCCCCATCGTTGTCCTGCACGTCAGAAATATTTTCATTTATGGGTACTACCTGTTTTTGCTTATGGTCTGCTCTGAGAAGGTGAGAACACATATGAAAACGTAGATTATATACCTGGCTACACTACACATAGGGCAGATTGCAAATAAAAACTTGGAATTGACTTAAATCCTTAATACCTGGACACACCTCCGCTAACGAATTCACATTTCGATGCACAGACACGTGGAGCACACTACTAACTCTTGAAGTGTATCTACTTTCACTGGGGGGCCACATTCAATTCATATTCCAGGGCTGCAAAGTTAATGGCACACACGACAGAGATTGCATGCAAATGGCCTCTCGCTCTTTGAAAATTATTATCCAGTTGCAATGTACATCACTAATACTGGTGCCCGCGACTGTACCGGTCACCCTATTGTTTGACAGTGCATATTTATTTCATGCGTGTATTTTATGTGTGTCGTATTCGTATTTTTTTTTCTTTTTGATCCAGATTATACTTTAATTTTGAATATTAAACCGTAACTGAAGATGTGGTGGCTGTTAGAGCACGAGCCTTTGAAAGATACCGAAACTGCGAGAAGGAGCCTGTGCTTCTTGGTACCTTTCAGGAAGTCAGTTGTTTTGCGAATCTTGCAGTGATCACATTGTTCAAGATGAGCAGAAACCTGTTATTTTATTTTTTCTGGTGTCTTGGGTATAAACAATTCCCACCTCACCGATTACGTAATTATTCAACCCATGTTTTCTTTTTTTATGTTTCACAAAACTATAGATGCTTCAGGTGATATTATTAAAGGAGATGACTGAGGATTTGAGTAATGGGTCAAGGTCAATTTAGAAGCATAAATGAGCGAATTCAATGGTAAAGAGGGGGAGAGCGTGTATGCGGAAATTTTGGTGAATGAGGAATTGAGGAAAGTGACTTAAAATTGAGGTTGTGTTGTATTACCCCTAAGATGTAATTAATTGGAGCTTCTTAATCAGATTCGGGTCCTCAAAATACTATTTTATAATTAGTCTGCGTATTGGTACAAAATATAGTTGGAGGAGTGCTTTTTTAGTGCATTATGTTGGCGTTAAAATATTTTTTTTTAATTTTATAAGTAACAGTGCTTATTATTAAATTATTTTTGTATTAATCCTAATGATATTGTATAGCATTTCTTGTTCGTATCACTAAAACAGACATTTGTGTTTTTTCAATGCTTTTGAGCAACTGTGTTGGAGTATGTGTATTCCTCACATTTACAGTTACGATACAAAAAAATTTCCTCACCAGTTAGGGGTTAAAACCGTCAGCATGCATTTGTTCTTGCCTTTCGTCATCCACTCGCTCATAATTCCCTGAGATTACTATTTTGACCAAGGTATTTTTCCAATTGAGTTCAGACTACTAAGTTAAGCTTCAAGCACTCTTGATTGGTAGTAAACAACCGTATGCCACCTAGTATAATCCCCAACGGTTTGCGGTTGATGCTGTCCTCTCGAGAGACAGATTGGTATCACACAGATGTAGGGAATGAGGTTGCAATATTACATTAGCTATACAAAATGAAGGAGAAAATAAAGAAGGATAAATAATCGTCATTCGAACTTTCCTTTAAAGTAACCTACACATTTAAACAGCCATTTATTTGTAAAGTGCCATCCACTTTCATCTAATGAGAGCCGTTCTTGGAACACCGTAGTTATAAATACTTTGACAGAACCGGAAGAATACAGAACGTTTGATCAGTGTCAAGGGGAATGTAGGAGACATTAGTGCTTTTCAGCAGTTAATTTTACATTCATTTATTTATAATTTAATTAATTTTATTTATAATAATTAATTTTATATTAATTAATTTTATTTATAATAAATTAATTTTATATTCATTTTTTATCATTTTGAAACTCTTTAACTTGCGGGAAGAGTACTGAAACAGCTGATAGTCCCATTTCTCAAACTGTGCAAATGTTCTTACTGATATCTGAAAACGTAAATGAATAAGTAGCCCATTTCAGCCTCATAAAATCACTTGCGAATTCCACAGATAAGTGGGAAATACCCATTCACTCACTTCCCCTGTAAAGCGTCTTTGGTACACTCCTGTTATAAATACGTTGACAAAACTCGAAGAATACAGGACGTTTGACTAGTGGCAAGGAGAATGTAAGAGAAGTTAGGGTTATTAAGCAATTTCTTTTACATATTGTTATTCATATTTTGCAATCACATTGAAAGGCATTAACTTTGAGGAAACGAGTTACTAAAACAGCTGGTCGTCCCATTTCTATAACAGTTCAAGATTCCATACCGGTTTCTAGAAACGTAAATGATTAAGTAGGCTACTCCGGTCTCGTAGAGTCACGCGCGAATTCCAAGAATACTTTTCGACTATCATTCTCTAGTGGAGCAGGGCTCCTCAAAAGGCAACGACGTGAGACATGTGCGCGAGATCGGGCGTCCTCTCCGTATGCGACGAAGTCTCTAGAGCCTCCGGCGGCAAACACAGCGGGGACCTCTGGAGATGGCAGTAGTACATGCGGCGTACTGCTTGGCAGAATTCATTTACAATGTGGCGAAGGTGACGGTGGCGGCAGCAGTTGTGGAATCAGAGGAGACCGAGAGGAGGAAGTGCTGTCTGAGGCAGAGGTAGCTGAAACAGTCGAACGGTAAAGCCATGGAGACGGGGTGGCTGTAGATTCAGAGGCGTTGGGAGCGGCGGAGGCCGAGACGGCAGAGGAGGTGGAGTCCGGAGCGAATGATCTGGTGGTGAAGGCCGCAACAATGGGGTGATTGAATCCCAATCCACGGAGCGCTGGCGGTGGGACCGATCGATTTATGGGCACCCAAGAGAACTGCACTGAGATGCATCACGCCCGCGTCTGAAGTGCGTTTCTACAACAGAGCGCCAGCTTGTCAAGGGGGTAGCGGATAAAATAGACAAAACTGCCCCAGAGGATAAATATTTTTATGTTAAAAATCGTAATTAAAAAATTAAGAGGAAACTGTTTTTCATCGGATATAAATCAATTTACCCGAAGTACTGGGTATAAATAAAATTGATTTTTGGCTTCTTAAATAAGTTTTTTTAGCCACATTAAGTCTGAATCACCCTACAGGCATTTCTTCTTACAGATTTCTGAACCTTGCTACTTGGAAGCACATGATAAACAATCTACGCCCTTCACGGTCTTTGACGTAGATGTGACGTGTGTGACATTTTGTCTTAGATGTAAATGGCCGACAATTTTCCGTTGACGTCAAACCAGAAGACACGAGTATTAAATATTGGCTTGTTTCCTTCCAATATCTGCTGCCTAAATCATAAATATGGACAAATGTAACATTTAATGACTACTTAACATATATTTGAACATTTTAAACAATATTTAACATTATCTGTAACATAGTCTATTGTTTTATAAACATTTTTATAGTTAAAATCTTAATTCGTTCAATATTCAAATCAAAAGAGGTTGTAATATTAATATTACTATTTTGTTCTCATTAAATATATTTTCTAATATACATAAAATAAGAAAACTACAAAAATTAATAAAGCAAAACCTAGATATAAGTTTATGAAACTTAAGTTAAAAATAATTAAATATACTCTTTTATGTACATTCATCTGTTGGGTGCAAATTATGATATGAAAAGTTGAAATCTATAGAGAATTTGCAGGGTTTCAATTTGTATTTAGCCCTTTTTATGATCTGCAAAATCCGTCAAAATCGGATAAAAACGCCTGAAAAAAGTCTTGAAGCATCATTATCATCTAGAGAAAATAGCAAGTATGATTAAAGTCGATTGTCATAAGCGTAATGTAGTTAACAAAATTAAACGTATATAAGTAGCTAAACAAACAGGTTTTTTATTGGTAAAATGTACTCCGGAAAAATTGATTCAAATCCGGTAAAAAAACTTGTGTTTTAACACTTTAAATAGGGTTTCCAATATAAAAAATGTTGTACCCAGGGGCACCTTTGCCTACCTTATTCCGCTCTCCCATCACGAGTGGAAGCTTCGCAGTGTTGGTTCTTAGTTCGAGTTCGGATGAAGATGCATTATGAATATCACCATAAAGACTCGCGGTGAGGCTATCACTGCCTGGATGAGGTTGTCTACACTGATCAGGTGCTTTCGACATTCCCCCCATCAGTTTCAATCGCATACTAAAGAAGATCGTTTTGTACGGGACTAGGTCACTCGCGTTGTTCGTTCTACTTCACTATGTCCCTATTCACATCTCTGGCCCCGAGCAAGTGTAAATCTCATCCCCAGTGGCCCACACCACACAATTTCGAAGAATTCCGGCTGTACTGCGAGAACGCAAATACCAAGCCACAGACCGACATTTGCTGTACCACCATAAAGAGGGAGAAAGGGAAGTGGGAAAGAGGAAAAGGCAATAGGCTCTTCTGGTTCAATTAGCTTTGACTTTTTTACCATTTCTCTTGTCACTTAGTTAAGAGATAGTATAGTAATGCTGCAGAAAAAAGCGGCGATTTTTCCGACGGAAAATCTCGTGTTACAGAGAGGGTAATCTAAATGTTACCTTTATCCCAGCCTCTGACCGAGAGGTCCAATGGTTCGAGCCCCGACGGTGGCAGGATTTCTAACTGGATATCTAATTTAGGAGCTGAACTCGGGGTTCCGGAATACCTACAAAAGGTTATCGAAGGTTTTCTCACTAACATATCGTTTACTGTAAAAATCAATTCTTCGATCTCTAACCCGCACACTATTGCTGCAGGTGTGCCACAAGGAACGGTAATATCTCCGATTCTGTTCAAAGTTTTTACCTACGATATCCCCGCTGAGGGTGACGCCAAGCTAGCGTTGTACGCAGATGAAATCAATCTCTTGGCAACGCACAGCGACATTGCCGTTGTTCTGTCTAATAGTCATCGACTTCTGTCGCAGCATACAATATTTTCTCCTTACTAAGAACGTAGAAAGGGAAAAAATAAAAATTACACCTCTGAATCAATCCAAATAGAATTTTTAGAAAACGTGAAGAGCTTTTGCGTAATTTTTCCCTGGAATGAAGACAATTTTTGAAAAATGTCTCAAAAACGACTTCAAAAGTTTTCTTAATTTGTTTTGCGAGCGGAGTAAAGTACACGCACACAAATTCTAAAGGTTTCATTTACGTCCAACTTTCTGAATGTTAGAAAATTGGACTACTAATTGTCTACTAATAATGGTAGAAAGTATGTGACATTATAGGATCTATAAGCAATTTAGGCTATCATATGCTATGCGCTTTTTAGAATCTATGTGCTATGCTTTTTAGAACATATCATAGTTTTTATTTAAAAATGTTTCACTCGCATTTTGTTAAATTAACGAATTACTAATGATGGCTCCGTAGTTTTCTTAATGCCTGAAATGTGACCGTTGAAGCAATGGGAACAATAGTTTAGTTTCCTTGCTGGAAGTAAATAATCTAAGTCTTTGCCTTTGAAAAAATCACAGTCTTCCATCAGACCTGAATACAATCAGTTTAGTGATTCTACGTATGCAATAGAAGCGGCTCACAGTACCGGTTTCAATACGCTCGCAGTTCATAAACATGACAGAGTCTAAGTCAGTTTACCTTACTCGCTTAAAATAAACTCTTTGAAATCATTTGTAGTCTGTACTTTTTTGCTATGTAAGTAAACATGGAAACATCCTTTCAATCTGCATTTTATTTCATTAAAAATTTCCTTTTTAAAACCACGAGCAACACACATTAAAAGGAACAAATATAGAAATATAAACGGTACTACGTTGTACGTTTTAGTACAGAATCGTTTTATCCTCATAAAATTATTTTTTTAGTTCAATTCTTGGTGTATGTGTATCCAAGGAATTATAGTCTAATCTCACCGCCTGTCAGTCGCTCACTCACCCCATCCCCCACACCCCTCCTATTCCCCTTCGTTTTAGGCAAGCGAGGTATAATTTGACTCGTTTGGTTTACGGTTCATTGTTTGTGCAGTAACCTAATTGAAAAATCCCTAATAAACAAATATGAGGATTCGTTTTAACTTATCATAGTGAGACGCCACACTTAGCTATCATTTCAATGTTGAACTAAGAGGGTGCCCTGATTATTTCTCTCTTAATGGAAAGCGTAGCCAGGAGAATCTATAATATTTTTTTATCAAAGACTTTAGCTACAGTCTCATTTTCCGTACCATTACACGTTTGAGTTTTTTCTCTACAGTTTCGGTTACAACAAAGAGTGCTTTCAGAACAAGTAGGCATATTTAAGCTCTAATGATGAAACAGTAAGCGTTATAAATGTGGTTTCTTCTTTTCGTTATTAATTTTGACTAAGAACCAAGCCATTCCAATAAAATGGTACTTCGCCGAAAAATCCGATGCCTAGTAACCACAGGCAACGAAGCTTCCCCCGCTGCTAAGTGCGAAAGCATCCAATTCCAGCGGTGCCAACTGCTCGTGGACAGAGTCGCCCCTTTCAAATGTTTCAAATCAGAGGAGATGGGCGCTCCTGCGACTAGATGAGCCGGGAGACCATCAGACGGAGTGCTTTCCCGTGTAGTCGAAGGACGTCAGACAACACAGAGCCGATGGGCATGTTCCTCTACCATATGGGAGAGAATCATAAACGCACTCGCAGTCACATACGCGTCGTCTGTAATAATTGTAAATGTTGCGATCAAACAAGTTGTCTTCTGATGCACGCAGTATAAAAAGGATGTAAAGTACTTTAGACAATAGTCAAACAAATACAAAACGCAGATTGACTTCTAAAATCTATAATGGTTTTACAGAATTGTTATAATTATTGTAAAAAATCTATTTGCTACTAATACTTGTAGTTCCCCCATCCTTCACAATCATTCATAAAAGTTCTTAATACACAACACAAAAACAATTACAAATGTTAAGAAATTGTTCATAAGAAAAATGTACTTTTGATAAACATATTGCCATTAATAAGTTCATCAAAACTTTATGAGTTTTTCGTATGGTAGAAATTCCAATATTTTTATATTACGTAACTATTACAATCATGCGAGAAAGTACGTATTGTTGTAGCACCTCCAGTTTGGATAAAAATGCATATTGCCTTGTAATGTAATATTTATAGCGCAGTTCGATGACAATCAAAGGCGTTTTATATATAATTAGCAATGATGCAAAGCAAAAAGAATTTGCACGTATCTTTCTTGGTTTGTCACGGAAAAGAAAAACCTTCGGTCTTCATGATGGGGTTAGAAAAACGCGAGTTATGAAAAAAGGTAGTCAATTGCATGTACGTCCTTCTAAAGAAAAAAAATCGATTCGATTACTGTTTACGTAAGCGAGCAGATGAAATCCAAATATTGCCTCTTCCCTATTAGAAAAGAGGAAGACAGTTAAGGGAAAGTGTTCATGAATAATAAACTTAAATTAAAGAAACAGATGTCGCAAAAACGGTATTAATTTAGAAAATATTTTGGTGATATGATTTTGTTTATAACAATGAATTTTGAATATATGTACCTACAAGTCTTTAATTTGCTTTTCTTATCGTTATTTTCCGAAATAATTTGCTGTTAAATAGACTCAACGCACTCAAACAGAGGAATGAAAATCCACAGTCAACGGCCGACGGCTGTTTGGGAAATTATTCATGAATGCATTTAAGTCTATGACAACGAACCATCTAAACGAGTCCATGGCCGTTAAAATATTGCATCAGATGTTAAAATCTATAAAACGAACTTTTGGGTTTAGATATTATGATTTCTTTTTAAATCATTAAATTGGGGGCTTGTTGCTACTAAACTCGAATAATTCATAACATAATATTTATCAATACTTGTTTTGGTTCTTAGATATTAATATTACATTGTTTCCATTAACACGGTGTTACAATATTACTAACGTTTGTAAGAAAACCTGTAGCTTCTGTGGATATTATCAATCTTATATCTTTGTGCAATTTTAGTAAACTAAAACGAAACCAAAGATTTCTTCACTGTCGTTTATTTAAATCGCTAACACATAAGGCTCCTTTATTCCTCGCATTGTTAAAAAAAATATTAATAATATAAATATTATCATATATAAGTCAATATTAGCATACATAATATTGTCATAAATAAGTTGTTCCATATAGTTGAGAGACTTCATATACGGGAAAGTAAAATGTGTTTAATGTTTTGAAAATAAAAACTTCAAATAAGTGGCGCATTTAATGGGGGAAGAGATTCATAGCACCTCAGCCCTTCCCAAAAAGCAATGATTTATAGTTAACTAGTAGTGCCACAGAATAGCACAGACTTTCCCGTATTAGTGTTCTATTTTCCTTGGTCTCGTCTAGCTATTTGGACTTGCCACATACTCTTTCCTGCCACCATCTATCGCCACCCGAAATACATTTTTTTTTTAATTTTCTTCATTTTTCGGTTTCCTAATTCTTGAACGGAACTATTATTAAGTTTTCCAAAAACTACATTAGAAGTCATTTGAAGCATAGACTATTTACTCGCATAGACAATAGTGTTTTCAAATCGCTGGAAACGTGCATATTAAGGCGTGAGAGATCATCCCACAATATTACGTTTGTGTAGATTTAGAAAAAACAAACAAAAAATACCCGACAATGTCATATACGTCACATTAAACAGTGCATTTACAGTGCATTTACAATGCATTAAAGTACATTTACAGTACATTACATTAAACAATGCATTAATGTACACAAAATGGCGTTTGAGTGTTTCTCAAAATGAGAAATTTTCAGCTAGTTTTTGCAAGAAAACTGTTGAGTTTTCAAGACACATTATATGACAATTATAAATTAAAAATGTATATGACTTCATTAATTAATTATGGAAAACAAATTTAATTTGAAGGAAAAACTTCTATCTCCAATTCTGTAGTAGAAGGAAGAACCGGAAAAAAATCATACTTTCAAATTTTCGAAAATTCAGAGTTTACTGTCAAAATGGGATATATGTCTCTTTTATAAGTGAATGTTACTCTATTAGCACAAGAAATTTAAAGAAAAAATGTTGGAGTCGTTTTTCAGAAAATTTTGAAAATGTCCAGTAGGCTTCAAGCGAAGTATCCCCAAATTTTAAAAAATGTTTTTCAAAATCTTGAAGCTATGACTCGAGCCAGATGGACATGGGTCTCCTTCATTTTGAAAGAAAAATTCTACGCATGGTTTACGCGCTAGTAATGTTAACAGACGGACGTTTTGATTTCAGTTGATATTTCGGTATCAGGACCCAGAAAACAGGTATTCTTAATTTACCATCTGGATTTATGCACTTTTTCGTTATCAGGTCCCGTCGACGTTTTTCTCTCTGCCAAATATCCGCCTTTTTTCGCGCATCATTACATAACTTTCCCTATACCATGTATATTACTCCGTATATACGTATGTATACAGGAATGTAAAATTGAAGATCGAGATTTTTCTTTCAAATGGAAATTTGTTCTTCATAGTTAGTTCTGTCATTAAGGCCATGTACATTTTTTAAATAGTAATTTTCACGCAATATTGAGAGCAATATGTGAAATTTTAACAACTTACAAAAACTATATTTTCTCACAAACGGCTCAAACATTGTTTTTAAACTCATGGTAGAAATACTGCTAAATGTGTTCTATGAGATGACATAAACGCTATATTGCTGTATTGTTTTCTGTTTTCAAAAATTACAAAAATGTAATTTGTTTGACTTTATCTCACGTCGTTAACATTTATATTAGCGGCAATTCGTTCACATTATTATATTTATGAGTAAATGTGCTTTAAATTTTGTTAGATAATGTTTCTCAAAAATTCAATAATTTTCTGTGAAAACTAGTTCAAGATTCCGCATTTTCATAAACGCTCAATCGTCATTTTCTCAACAAGAAAAAAAGGTTCCAATTTTTTTCTTTAATATTTTCGGACGGATAATGCTATTTGCACTATTAATTATGACGTGAAGTTCACTTCGGGTAACTTTTTGTTTTTCATAAATTACACAAATGTAATTTTTTGATAGATCTCTCACCGTTAATATGCACATTGCAAGAAATTTGTAATCACTATTGTATTTGTGAGTTAAAGTACTTCAAATGGCTTCATATTAAGTTTTTCGTTAATTCAAAACATTTCTGTGAAAAAGAAGTTCAAATTTCGAATTTACAGTAGCGCTTAAACGCTTAATTAAAACGGCTGCAAATTTTTCACAGAAAATTGCCATTTATGACGAGGTTTTACTATTATTTAATATTTATAATATAATATTTCCGTTGCATTATTAGGAAACTGAAAAATTAAAAAAATTTAAAAAGATACTTTGGTGGAGAAATATGGCAGCTATCAAGAGTATGTGGCAAAGTTTGCATAACTAGCCGGGTCCAAGGGCAACAAAATTAAAACGAGAATATTTGTGTCATTCTGTAGCACCACAAGTCATCTCCAGTACAAAAATGAGAGAATATTTAAATGTTTAGATAAATTTGTCAATACAACAAAGAAAAATTATTTTCTCTTGCCACATCTGCTACTGCTGTCCTTAAAGTATCATTATGTAATGTATGCGTGTCTAAAACAAACTTTTACCACGTTTGTGTTTGACAAACGTGGTAAAAGTTATTTTATTCTACACGTAGGATTGCTCTACTAGGCTTATCGGTGTTGCATTCTTTCTCACTCCCTTCACTTTTATCCCTCTTATTTTTCCTTCACAATTAATATTTTCACTTTATAACCTCTTTGAAGCCCATACCTCTAGAATCTTCGTGTTCTAGATATATCTGAAAGGACCAATGAATGTAAGACGTTCTTTTCGAAATAGAGACTTTAATAATGTTCTTCTATACTTTAACTCGAAGCGATATATCCTTCTTTTCGTCTCGCATATACTTGTACATTATGTCGTGCTTCTTAAGTATACAGACTTTTTAACACACTGCGCCGCTGTTTTTGGCACTCTTTTACCAGAGAGGTTCTTTAGCTATCGGAACTACCTGCTTAAATACAGTCTCCGTGTCCCGAATTTCTAACCGACATTCTATTTTTTATAAGTTCTTACACATGCTTGAAATCCTAATGTGTCGGGTTTTCCATTCTGCATTTCTAACTCCTGTCAATTAGGATATTTCCATATCACTTGCAGCAACACATCTTCGTGACTACCGGTATCTGTAGTGCGGCCAGAGGCAAGTCAGTGTGCGCAATAAAAATACCTGAACTTCCCCACTAGACGGTGGCACAACCATCTGCGTAAATCCATTGACCCACAAAGGTTCGTTTACATGCGTTTACATAATTCGGCTTTTCGGGAAGCAACACGTAATTTCCATCCACTAATTTTCCCTGTCTGCCTCGGTGGCCCAGCGCTCCGACGCAGCCTGCGTGTAGGTGAAAAGCTTAAGACCTACACGTTCAGCTGTCGAAAAGGAAGCTTCTTTTTAAAGTAATTTTAAGAGACAAAATCAAATAGTTTCTTTTATCACGTTTGATTTTGTTCTATTTTATTTTTATTTTATAATATCACGTTTGATCTATTCTATTTACGTCAATAAACAGTAGAAACAGACGTAGGTGGGAGAAGTATAATCTGTTTACGTTTTCTTGAGGTCCATAATCTTCCTTCACCATCCTTTTCCTATTCTGAAGTTGATTTTAGAATAAAAGTACAAAAAAAATGAGATTAGCTAAAATTGAAAACTACACATTTTCGCTCACGAGATATTAAAAACTTGTTTCCATCGGTAAACGATGGTACTAATTAATTTTCTAATGTGTTTGGTCTGGGATATCTATTCGGTCTTGCCGCATTCAATTGTCGGCTGCCGTCTATCGCTGCCAAAAGTATTTCTTTTTTAATTTTCTTAATTTTTTCGTTTCCTAATGGTAGAACAAAAACAATACTTTACATATTAAAGAAGAGTAAAACCTTGACACATATGGAAATTTTCGTTAAACAATTTGAAGCTGTTTTTATTAAAATGTTTTTATTATAAGTGTTATTGTCAATTCGAAATTTGAAGCTCTTTTACACAGAAAACTTTTGAATTTCCAAGACACTTCATTTAAAGTCATTTCAAGCACTTCCAATCACAAATGCAGTAATGTACACAATCGGAAATGTGAATATTGACGACGTGAGAGATATTTAAAAAACATTTCTGTATTTTTTGAAAACACAAAATACAGCAAAATGATTTTAATATCATTTTAAACACTGTATTTAGCACTAACTGTATAAAAATTTTCAAGAAAACATTTGGATCCGTTTTAGGGAAAAAGGTGTTTCAGGGTTACTTAAGATTTACGAGATACTTAAGATTTTCAGCAGTCTAAATGAAGATCTCACGACGCGGAGCGGCAGCCCAATCTTAAGATAGCTCCCGCTCATAAATCACAGAATTACGCAGAGTATTTCCCGGATGAACTTTTACATTTCATTGACGACATGCGTCGTTTCCGATCTGTTTACCAACTACTTTGACGTCATCGCACGCATTGCTTCATTTCAACTACTCGGCTGAGGCTTGCCTATTGCAAGAAAACAAGAAACGGAATAAGCGCTCTGTAGCGAGAAAAATATGTTGTATTTGACAATTCACTTTCGACTAATTGGATTTAAGTGAAAAATATCCATTAAATTTTATTTTTGTTTCCTGTACGCTTATCATCGTTCCATTACTTCTACTTCATATGAAAGTAACTGCTTCTGAAACAGTGTTAAAGAGTTCAAAAATTGATCTCGCTTTTTTTTTAATTCTGTATGTGTTGGAATAAATGTTTTATTTAATATTTTCAAACTCTTACTTTTATGGATGAGCTTGGAAAGTTATCAAAAGAACTGTATCTCATCAGGTTGTGTCCAAAATTGATCGTTACTAAATTCATGTTAAATTATAATACACTTCACACACCAGAGCTGACTGCAAATAAAGTAGCCAAGGTAGTTCAATGAATACTTCGTATATCGACTCTCGTAACTCAAATGTTGTTGTACCGTCTCCTGACATCACAGTACAGCGCGCCAAAGAAGTCTCTCCGCAGTGGCAGGTTTTTGGAGAGAGAACTCGCAACAGAAATTATGTTGGTAGCAAGAGCTGCAGCTTGTAACAAAAGAAAACGTAAATTGCGTACTCG
>BOPP01000003.1:1215570-1263727 GCA_017312745.1 Gryllus bimaculatus
CTTTTCGGGCGCACTGTACAATCTTGCTGTTCCGTGTGGCAATAATTGCACAGCGTGGCAGTCAGAATTGGCACAATCCCGGAAGAGTGCGTCTGACGCCGGGCACGGGGGGTTACTTTCCTCTTGGCCAAGTGGGTGAGAGGGGAGGGGTGAGGAGCGGGTGCGCATTTGTTTCCTGTAGCCTCTCGTCGCGTTGACCCCGGCTTTCAGTTCTTTCTCTGAGATCTGAGCACCGAGCCATCTGAGGGAAGCAGAGGGGAAAATTCACTGAATCAGTTGCGGTCCGTGGTACGTTTTGTGGGTGGTTGTAGTTACCATCAGTTAAATTGCTCGTAGCTAGCTCTTCGTCAGCGTGTTCGCTTTCCACAAGGCGGCCCAAAGTTCGATTCCCGGGCGAGACAACACTATAGTGTGCGTTTTCCTTGAAGTGCCCCAGTATATGTTGCTTTGTGACGATGACAAAATTCACTTCTCAGGTTGAGAAAACCGACATCCTGTGTGGGGATGTATACGTGCTAACCACATGAACCTTAACCAAGGGTCACGAGGCAGGAACGTCGCCGGTAGACCTGAGTCAGTTCACGGGCTGTTGCGCCTAGTACATACAAACATACCAGTTACATTGGTGTTCTGAAATAGCACTCCAAATTCTCTTTAGGGTGACTCACATATAGAACTGCATGTGTAGTCTGAATTAAGAGGAATATTTAGTTCCGAGCGTGGTAGAAATGCACACCATTCCACAACACACAACACCGATGTCTTTACGGCGTGATTCAAACCCACATTTTGAATGTAATGCAAACTCAGAAACAAATGTCCATTGCGCCAACCAATCCGGCCAGAAAAGGAAGGAAAAGGATACAGAAGTAACGCATAAGGGTTGAGTGCTCCAAATCACAAAACACAATCAACAAATTGTGCCTGAGACGGGATTTGAAAGTTCTTTCCTACCTAATCGAGACTGCTATGAAGGCCGTAGCGATCTCTGCCACCCAGGTTGGCACAAATGAACTCCTAATGATGTCGGTCCAACGTTCGTTGCCAAGGTCGTCTTCCTCAGAGTAATTTCAGTGTGACGTATGTTAAAAAAACTGAGGCGGAAACTTCGATCGTGCGAAATCTTTGAACTTTCCTCCTACATTGTTTGTCCCAATCGAAGTTTTATTGTGTCTGTCAAATATAAAACTTTGATGAAGTGTCTCCTTCTCTTATTCTCTCTCACCCTTATTTCTTCCTTTCTTTCCCTTTGTCTTTCCTCACTTTCACACTTTCTTTACTCTCTTCCTCTCCCCATCTCTCCGTTTCCCTTCCAGAAACATAATAAAAGATTCTGGAATGCAAAAACAAATACTGATAAATTAAAAGATATTTTTTGTTTAAATATTCTAGATTAGACTTCGAATGCCATTTACCAAAACACTTCATTCGCGTTTGAAGTTCTTTTGAATGTTTTGCATAACGCTCGAGCTCTGGCAAAATGTCCATTGCCCTTCACCAAACATAGCAGAAATGCTGAAACTTTCGTGGCACTACATGGTCTTCCAACGCTGCAATATCGTCGCCCATTTTCAGCGCCAGAGATAGTCACAATAAAGGTCTTATTAGCACATACCCGTAAATATAGTCATTCTCTGGCTGCGTAAGTACACGATGCGATGATAGCAATTGTTGGAGAATTAAACTTTGCCGGGTATTTACCCAACGTTCATTTACATGCAACTAGTGTGGCATGGCGTACTAAGAAGTTTCTGCAGTTTGAACAATCACCGCCACTGCCGGGCTTAAACCGCCGACTCGGGTCGTTTGGAAAACAAGTTCAGGGAAACAACGTAGTAGATAAAAGAGAAATATTGCAGAATTATTACCATCAGTTTGTCAGATCAGAAACAATCTGAAAAAGGAATACTTTTCAACTTATCTTGTTACTGTGTTTTGCTGCGTGAGTGAATCTAGTTCGAAAAAGCCACTATGCAAGTTGAACACGGTCCGGTCTATTTTGCGTTACAAAACTCTCATTTACTGTGATTGAAAAATATAGTTTCGAAATTGCACTGACTGCGGTTTTGTTTTTCTTTTTGAAGTGAAAACAGCTTTAAAGTGGCAATCCTCTATTGTTCGACAGCGGTGAAACGCCTTTGCTGACCGCAAATAATTCATATACCTCGTGGTCCAAGGGTTGCAGCACCGAGAAGTGAATATATTCTGAAAATAGACTCTCGTCGGTTACAAATCGCATACTTATGCGAAGTGCAAGCGGCAATTTTAAGCGCGGACGTCATGATGGGTTCGGGAAAGGGTCTCGAAAATGCACTTCGCGCGAGCAATTAATCAGTCATGGGTTCGCAGCAGAAAGCCTAAGACAATTGGTTCCACCACCTCGTACTAGGAGAGGTGACTCAAGGCATCAACTGACGTCATTGCAGTGCCTCGGACTGCGAGGTTCTAGTTCGTCTCTCGCCAGTGGCAGGATTTTCGACACTAGCTACAGAGCTATGTCGAAATCAGTGGCTGTCTAGAGGAGAATTCTAGGGGTCGGCTGCACTTATCCGTGGTTTTCCGTGGTTTCGCCGCTCAACAACAGGCGAATGCCGAAGCAGTACCCTACCAAACGGGCCACAGACCGCGTGCGATCTTTCCTTCCCTTCCTAGTCCTGTCCTCACCCCTTTCTTACATACACACTAACATGCACCACACTATGCCGGGAGACCGGTCGGGAGCTTTGAGCTTGTTCCGAATCTGGTGATGCCCCGCTGGTGGGAGATACCTGGTTGGGGAAAACCCCGCCTGCCGACGGTAGGTCGACGTCGGATCTCACCATGGAGAGGGGTGGGAATAATTATCGCCACCTCACGAGGAAAAACACACACTTATACAACAAAACACTGCACTACACTTACGGGACTAATGACCTTAAGTTCTATAAGTTACGACACTGACTGGAATCCATTTACTTTTGTACAAGTAAGGTGTTTCTAATTATTTGTTATTTAATTTACATGTCTTCACTTGACGCATTGCGTTTCGCTCACGGCGTATTAAAATATAGTATACGCAAGATGAGTGAGAGATGTCTCGTCGCAACAAATTAAAATCAAATAGATAACGCAACAAATTTAAAAAATTGTGATTTCCAAACTTAACTCGTGCGTGAATCTCCTGTTTCGCGTCCTTGTCACGTAAAATACTATTTTTCCACAGTCACATCATAGTGCGAATAAGTCTTATATGCACGGTTGGTAGTTTATAAGAGAAGTAAGAAAATAAAGCACAAATTAATGGCAAAACTACTTTAATTACACTTTTATTAAAATCTTCTCCATAACTTTTAACACATAATTAACTATTAACACATCATTTGTACGTAACTGTTAACATATATTAAACTATTATTTTATTGAATTTAACTTTCTAAATGTAGTAATTGTAACCATTCTGTACCATTTACACAATTGGAACTCGTATGAAACAACAATGCCTCATTAACTCGTGAAATCAGGACATCCTGGTAAACAAACCTTAACGAAGGTGGGGTTCCGTTTCAATAAATCAGGAAGAGAAGAGATAAAACAAATTACGATTCTTAACTGAAACATTTTTATACAATCGTAGAAAACGTATTCTATATTTCTTGAGTGAAGTTATTATTTTTAAATCGACCTTATTGTGCAAAAAACAATAAATTCACGGATATACAAATAATTATTTTCGGATAGTGCTAGCCAAGTATGAAATCATATACAACCAGGAGAGACAAGAAAAGGCATGATCGTTTGAATTAGTTCTTAGGAAAATGAATATTCTCAATAAATGCTCAAGACAATTCATGAGCGTTTACCGCAGCGAACACTGTCCACGCCTATTTGTTTAACTACATAGTCGGCAATTGAATTTAAGAAAATAAACAAGTTTGGATTCTTATTTAGAAAATACTTTATAGCAATTTCGAGTTCAACATATTTCGAGTTTTGTTATTTTCCTTCTGTGCGAATTTAAAACCTCTTTTTTTCGTAAGGTAAAAGTTGAATCTTAATGGCTAATGGCCACATCCTGCTGCAGTACCTTTTTAAGAGAGGTTGACACACGCTCTCCCGGACCTCGCAGCAAAGCAGAAAACTATCCTGACGTAACGCAACATTTTTTGTTTTGTATTTTACGGAAAATTGCAATTAAATTAAATTATATAAAATATTACACTTGACGAAATAAAGATTTTTTATCTATTCGAGAAAGATACCTTACTAGCTCCTGCTGTCGCTCAAGAAGTAATATTTTTCCTGTCGTTGAAAATGTATCTCTTTATAGTTTTGTATTGTAATTTACTGCCTTTTTTGACAAACCTCACAAAATTCCTCCTGATTTGTTTGATGGCGATGATACTTATTTACACCCACTGCCCTCCACCTATCTTCCTCCCAGCACTTAACGCGGTGGCAACTTTGAGTTTGAAACCTTGCCGCTAGGGGTCTAATTTATGTTTCAATTCGTTTTTTAATGGTGAGTTGTTTACTGAAATAATACTGAAACAATGATGTTATATATTTACATCCATTATGCTTATTAATTTTTTAATGCAATAAATCCATTTAAATTATATTTTTAGATAACATTGGATAGAAAATTCAAAATTTGCATCATTCTGGTTTGTAATTTTCCTAAGGTCAGAATTAAAAAGTCGTATATCATTTATTAATGGTCATAAACCTACAGAGAGCATTGTATCTCCGCGAAAGTGGCGCGAAAGCCGGTATTTCGTGTGATAGCATCAGTGAAGGTCAACAACCTGCTGCAACCTCGCTATTGACCCCAGGTTTTTTTCTTGTTTTCATACGCTTATATCTTAAACTCTCTCACGCCGTATGAATTCCTTTACCAAACTCATATTCCCTTTCCCGTAAAAAGACTCTCACTGGCTAGAGGTGTGTGAGGAATTTACCCACTCTACACAGCATAACCAAGCTTTCAACTGTGTGATTTCTTCTGAATACATATACTCATCTTAATGTAGCCTACATTTATGCATAACTTTGGTAAGATAAATGCTGATTTTTTTTCATAAATGAATGAATAAACTAATCGACTCGTACCCCCTATTCTACGAACTCTAGGTCATTCTGACTCTGAACATTTCCTACTGTAACTGTTTCCTTGTATCTATTATATAAATTACAGAATCGTGATAACGTTATACAAAATCAAAAAAAAATTCTTTAAAATGTAATGTCTTTCTAGTTCTAGACAAGAATCATAAAATTGTCATATTTTTTCAGTTTACAAGCTATTATTTTTTCAATTTAATGAGAAAATACTAAATGCTCTCTCTTATAATATATTTAGCCCTATTAGTGCTAACAGAAGTCGCATATTTTAAAAATCTTGATAGATAGCGCTATTGCCAAGGATTGTCCATTGTCTCGAGATTTTAACGTTTTCGTCGCGAAATATTACTGCCGCTTCACTAGAGTACATATTCATTGGAGAAAGCACTTTCTAGATTGCTGGCCCCAAGGAACTGCCACTTCAGTTGTCTCAACCTCAAGTAATTTATTTATTTACGCCAAAAACAATTAAAACTATGTGTGACGTGCGATAAAGAGAAGTTAATTTGAAGTTACATTTATGTGCAGAAGCAAAACAAGGGGCCATCTCAGCGTTTTCTCAAGGACCGGGGAAACTGGACGAAAACCTGATCATAATGAGGGTCATTGACCCAGAAGCTTGAGTACAATACTTGTTACAGGTTCTTTAGAATTATACTATCCAAATGGTAAATAATACATTAAATATCATTGTTAAAATTAATACTTCTTTCCTTTTGGATTTTCGGTGCAGTCTCTAATTGTATAGAAATGGGTGTGCAGCGGAAAAGATTTTCCTTGGAGCTTAAACATTTGTATCGAATTTAATCGTTTAATGTCATCTGGCAAGGTGTAATATAATATACAGGTATTGTATGTGAATTTTTGTAGTGAGCAGTTAATACTGTCACCTGATGGATATGATTACTACGTCGAGTGTTGTAGTAATAGACATCAACGTTTGCTGAAAATATATTCCCGCCCTTAAACAAGTCATTTTGGACAAACAACACTGATTCATATACCAAGAGACACAGTAATGATAACATTCCTGGATTAATAAAGATAGGCTTACAAAAATCACGTGTGTAGGATTTGCTTATTATTCGTACAATTCGTTTTTATAATCTAACAGTCTGGGAGATATAAGATGTATTTCTCCAGAATATTATGCGATATCTCAGGCGAGAATGAACATTCGAGAAATATACACAATGAGCAGTATGGAGGCTGAATGAATTTGACAGAATTCTGAAAGCGTAACATAGAGAACTTAATGTAGTGTTCAATTCATTTAAATGGACTTTCCATTTAAGGTTTGTTTCAATTGGAAGACCTAAATATTTTGTTACCTTAACGTCAGTCAATGGCTCACAGTACATTTTCAATGGAGTACAGAGCCGTTTCTTTGAAATGGACAACAGCATTGAAACCGTTTTCTTTTCATTTACCATTAATTTGTTAATACGGAAACAATTTGAAAGATATGATATTGTACTATTTACGGTTTCTTTATTTCAAATAATATTCGTATCATCTGCAAAGAGAACTGTTGCTAATCGTCATTTACGTACCCGTTACAGTCCCTGGACTGTGACATTAACAGAACGCATTCGCGATTCAGTTCAAAGAGATCTGACACTATCTAATTCCGTCAATTCACAAAAAAATCAATTTTCTTCGGTTGTATAGGCTGGAAGTAGATTTTGACTTGACTGATATTAAACACTTTGCTTACTCATTCATCACACCTTAAGGAGAAACTTTCAGGCGATGTGGAAGAACAGAAACAGACGACAAACTACCGTGCAGCAATGAAGGTTTCTAAAAAGTGGCAATGAAAATAGACACGTAAGAGAAGACTGGACGAAGATTATAGTAATGATGTAGGGTCACGTGGTTCTAGCAGAGAGATTAAACATGTCTGTATCCGGTGGGACTAGTTTCGTGCGGAAACTTTGCCATGCGACTTATTTTCCTCTTCTTCCTTGTGTAAAGTAAAGCTTTTTATGTGGTCACTTAGAGTTCTTTGAAAATGAAAAAGTTTTAGGTTTGCACGTAGAACACGGTTATGTATCAAATTAGCCAAATTACCAACATTAAATACCTACATATTATGAGCTGATAAAATTTTTTACGTTCATGGAGTCACATCAGCGATATGACATATTGAAATGTTTTGTTCATATTGAAGAAAGTACATTTATATGTATGGTTTATTTCCGATTTTACTAAAACCTCTGCCATTTATAAGATTTTCTTAGTTAAAACTTTAAGAGTTTTCGTTTAGAAAAAAGTTTCAGCATTTCACTTAACCAAATTTCGTGATTTTAGCTTTAAATGAAAGGTAGTGGACACTAAGAAAGTTTGTGACTATTCACCAGATTTATAGTATAAACACATTTTTGTGTTTATACTATAAATAAATGAAAGAGCTTTCGAATTTCTTAGCGGCGTTTCGTGTCGGTGTGGGAGGTATTCTGCACACGGCGCTCCACTGCAGATCGGGAACCAAGGATGGAAAGTGGAAGGAAAGATCTCACGCGGTCCGTGGTTCGTTTGTTTAAGAATTATGGTATTCGCCTGAACGGGAAAGAACGAAAACCACCAACCAAAGCGTTCTAACAACAAACTCGGTCCCGGCAGACGCGACGCACGTGATGATATTCGTCACATCCGTTCTGGATTAAATTCGCGATCTCCCATTAGCCGATTCTCCCAATCGGTAGCTTACAGCTACAGATGATAGAGAACATAGTCACTATAATTTAATAAACACACAGAAATCAAGACTTTCAAATGCTGGAGAGAGCATTTACTCAAAATTCGTGTTTTTTGAACAGCGCCACTATTGCAACCTGCGAGCGATTTCGAGTGATTCCCCGGAACAGTTCTTGAAAGGAAAAATCCACCGGTGTAGTCGATAAGGCTGGTCCGCACCTTGCGGCTCGGTGGCCGCTCTGCTGTCCGGCGCGACACCACAAACTTCCGGACTTGCATTTCGTATGACGCTGAATTTCATGTTCTTTTGTCTTCTTCTTCGTCTCCCTCAAGCATTAGACCGGTTGGTCCGTTGCGCCTCCTTGATCTAACCATCTTCTCCTGGGTCTACCAACGCTTCTTCTTCCTTTAGGGATGTACTGAAGCACTTGCTTTGGAATAGGTCGTCTTCCATTCTTTCCAGGTGTTTTTTCCATTGTTCTCTGTATTCCTTATTTTTTCATTTAAGTAGTAAATTCCTTTATTTTTCTGGATGGTCTCATTTTTTTAAATCTACCCATTCTTGTTACTCCCAGGACTGATCTTAAAAATCTCATCTCGGCTGCTTGAAGTCTACTGTGTGTTCTGGAGTTCATAGTCCAGTTTTTGCTTCCGTAAAGTCCGCAAGGCACTGCCATAACTTTATAAAACATTGTGTCTTTACGGACCTTTCCTTCGAGCGCTTTTTTGATGGTGCCACAAATCATATTGAATCTTTCTATCTTCTTTACAATATAAACTTCGCCGATATATGATACGTCACATCCTAGAAATCTAAAGGTATTAACCTGTTCAATAGTTTTGTTTTATAATATGAATTTACATCTTAAAGGTTGTGAACCTTGGAATGCCATGGATTTGGTTTTTTTGTAGATATACTTAGATTATATTGCTTTGTTATTTTATATAGTTATGTTCTTTTATGCTGGTTATTATTCAAGAAATGTCGGGGATCATAAGTCATAGAAATTTTTTGTGCTTATCTGGAAGTGGAAATATATTTAATTCATGCAATATGTATATGTTTAATTTCTTTAATTATTCTCGTGAGTTGTTTTAACAAGATTTTCTCTCATTAAGGGAGATTGATCCACTCATGTACTGAAATCCCGATGCCACAATGACGCCACAATGGTGTAGAATAAGCGTTGAAAAACCGTAGGCTGACAGAGGAAGGCAGTGGAGCATTGAGGGTTGTATAGCCCCTTGATTTTACTCAACATCTCAAATAACTGGCGTCTCAAAAATCTGGACAGTTGGCTCAGGGCATCAACTGATGTCATTGCAGTCACTCTGACCGGGAGGTCATAGGTTCGAGTCCCAACGGTGGTAGAATTTTCGGTACTAGCTTGTCAGGTAGATCGAATTCATTCTCTGTCTGGAGGACAATTCTAGCGGCCGGCAACTCCGATCGGTACTTTTCCGTGGTTTCTCCGATCAACACCAGGCGAATGCCGCAGCAGTACCCAACCAAACGGGCCTTAGACCGCGGGCGATCTTTCCTCCCTCTTCCTTGTCCTTTCCGCACTCCCTACATACACACACACTTACACCAACATGCACTACACTACCACACATGCCGGGAGACCCGCCGGGAGTTTTAGCTGGTCCCGGCTAGATTAGTGCCCTGCTGGTAGGAGATGGGGAAACCCCGCTAGCTGACGGTAGGTCGGCACCGGATCAGGCCAACAGGGGAAGACAACCGCCACGTCACGAGAAAAGACAAGAACTATATTTACGTGAATATTCATTCTCTAAGCTGACGTGCCCGAAATCACTCACAATCAATCAATGAAATATATAGCGACGATATCTTAGCTTCTGGCCGAAGGGCGTGCCAGTGACCTGCCGATTGCCTTCCCACATGCGGCATGATCCGCGAGCCTATGACAAGATCCCAGAGGGCAGGGGTGAGCGAGCATCACGGAAAAATCGTCAATTGGACGCAGTAAAACAGTATCAGTTGGTATTTAATGGAAGTTGTAGTGCGAATTTATGGTTTTTAATGAAAACGTATAAATTTCAATATTTACTCGAATTTATTGTTTAAACAATTGAAAGAAAAAGTATCTATGTTTTTTGTAACGGGATAAGCGACACCCGTCCCGTTAAAACATGGGTGAAGTTCTAGGCTGCTTTGAATACACATGCAGCTGAGAATATAGTCCAAAGTGCCTCGTAAACGGTTCTGTTCGTAATCAGCAGGTTTTTAAAGTTTGTAGACTGAATGTCTTTAAATGCAAAGACGAGTGAGTGCATATAAACGCAATGTCCAGCAATCATTAGTGTCCCTCTACAAAGTAGTTCAATGACTACAATTCTATGTGAAGTATTATGCTCTTAAACTACGGCGAAGAGACGTCTCATGGACGGAGGATACATAGTTTTCTATCTCCGATCTTCGACATTAGAAATACAGATGGTTTTTGTAATTTTCTCACGTTACTGGGTGTGTAACGAAACCATAGACACTCATCACCTAGCCGGATGTTGTATTACCTCTTTTCAATTTCTGTGCACATCGGAAAATATTAATATAGATAAGGCAAATCAGGAGACCAGTCAATTTGTGTGGTACTTTACAATTATCCGAATTTTCCAATACACTACGGCATATCCTTCAAACTCAAAAACCCATGTCGAACAGGAAGCAACTAAATGTAGAAATGTATTTCACCATGTCCAGTTGGCGCTTCGCTTCGCGTGTTCCCGTTCATGACGGAACTCCAGCCTTTGGCCTCCACGACTAACTTAAAACAACCTTGATGTCAACCTAAACGTCGTGATTTCCAGTGCATTTTCCTCCAAAATATTTTGTAAAATAAATACACTAAGCAAATAAAATAAATCTCAGTCATTGTAAATAAACATTTTTAAAAAATGAAGATTTTAAATACCTTTTTTAGGGATTTATAGTTCTTGCAAATCAGACATTTTCACAAAGTCTTAACGCCCAAACTAATATTTTTTTCGTAGATATTTTGCAAAATTTTCAATATCTCTTCACTATAACAAACTTCACGGAAATCACACAACACTACCACACATGGGGAGGTCAGTTGGAAGGTTAGAGATTGTCCCGGCTGGAACGGTGTCTCGCTGGATGGACGATATCTAGTTGGAGAAAACCTCGCATACTGCCGTGCAGGGGTAGGCGCCGGGACTCGCTATCCAGCGAGGGATGATCATCGTCACCACCACCACCACCTCCTCCTGCAATAAAACATACACTACACTTACGGGAATAATTACATTAGCACTAAATCAATCAATTGGGAAACCAGCACATATCCAAATCATTGAGGTCATATTATTCACAAATTAAAAAGAACGAATCAAAATGAAGGTGAAAATAAACTGTAACCTTTGTTACTTTAAATATTAATATTTTTTTATGAATAACATTTCATTGAGAATTATTTTGGGCTCCTATCCGGCGATGACTCTAAGCACGTGCTTAGTTTTCTTTGCGTTATTAAACCACCCCCGCGATCTGGACGACATGCGTGCGATTTCTGAACACATCTCCTCTCTCCGTCGTCCACTTCCCGGCAGGCGCTTACGTCGCCCGAACGTCTGAGTTTATCAGCGCCCGCCCTGCTCTTAGCGCCGGAGGAAAACAGTTTGAATTGTGCGTGCGCACTGGGCCTTGGTGAAGCAGGTACCGCCCACTCGCCCCCTCCCTCCTTTCCCCTCCGCCTACGCGCGTCTCGGAAGACGGACACGCGGTCGGATGAAAGTCTGCGCTGCTCGTTTAAAACGCGAAAGCGCGCACAAGGTTACAAATGCGTTGAAATAGGGAGAAAATACTGGTGTGCGGCAATTCACATTTTGTAGTAGAATGCTGCGTTTATAAACAGAACTAGTTAGGCATGAGGTGATGTTCGAGTTAATTATCATAATTAACATGATAGCTTCGTGGATTTATAAGAAATTTCAATGCATGATTGGTATTTCTCGAATAAATATGTTTATAAAATCAAATAAAACTATTAAAATAACAAATAAGACAAAAAATAGGTATTGTAGTTTTATTGCATCAGTGTTTTGCGAAACATCATAAGATTACAGCCTCGTGGATTAATTCCTTGTAGACAAAAATTGAATTAAAATGTGTCGTTTATATTCTAAAATATCTAATTAGCAATAAAAAACAAAAAAACACACAACAAGAAACACAAAAAGAACAATAACTAATTAAATGAATGATTATTATAATTCAATTACTTCCCTTTCATTCAGTATGTTTGGCTTCTCTTTATTTCAAGTACGTAACAAATACTTCATAATTTCTTTGAAATGCAAACTTTCTGGCACTGTTTCAAAATGCTTCCCATGTTATTTCACACTTATTCAATTTCTTATTTTCTCGTGTACGAGTATTTCTGCACGTTAAGTTTCGCAAACATGTTTCAACAATATCAATACGTCTGTTTTACAGAAAAATGCAATGTGCACATTCACGGAGTAAACAAATTTTACTAATGAGTGAAAAATAGGCGCGCACTGATTGAAACTTTTGATTATTTTTTGCTGATTGCTGAGATTAGCTGAAATTCCAATCAATTCTTTCTTACCTTTAAACACTTAGTATGTGAGCGAATATAGTCCTTATAATTTGCTAGTTATTTAATTTACTTGTAACATAGGGAGAGCTGTTCCTTCTCCTTTATAAAAGGCCAATCATCTCGATTTCGATCAAACTAAAAAATATAGTTATTAACACTCGAGCGACTCAAATAAGAAAGCAAATTGGTGTAAACCAATGCACTTCAAGATAGGAATGACTTTTTTAGAATAATATTCGTGGTTCTAATAGAATACGATATAGAAACTCATTCAATATTTTTCACAATTTTTGTTTGTCTGTAAGCTAGAGAATTTTGTTGCACATAATTTATGATTTTCAAATAATGATTTCCTGTAATACATAGATGAAGGTTCGTTGTTTTTTCGAATCTACTTTTTATTTCGATTCAAATGAAATTTTGTACATACGACGTTCAAAACAGACGAAACTTAGATGTACTGGAGATTTAGTAAAAACTGCCCCCATTTCCATTTCCTACCCCTTAAATCAAAATATAACTTGGCACTTTTTCAGTTTTTGGCGCATTTGGAAAACAGAAAAGAAATGCACGAAAGTGAATTAAACACTTCTAAAGTTCCATAAATGTCATACTAAATGAATTTTAATGCAATCCACTAACGCAATTAGGCTTTGAATAATTTAAAGGTGAAGTTTTACTAGACGTTTGCTGGGTGTATGTATCAAAACCTCGATTTATAGTAGCCCGTAGGAACCATGATACTAGTAAGTAAGGCAGGGTGGGGCCCAGCGAGGGAGGGTGCGTCAGAGAGAAGAGAAACAAGGACTACCTGACTTAAATTGGATCATTAAAACAATCATTAAAACAAATTTAATGACAATAATTTAAAACAACACTAGGAGATTTTGGTTACATGTGCGTTTAGATGATGTTGTTGAGTCATAATCGCGGCTGTGCGCTGCCCGGTGTTGCAATGTCCACCCAGGACACTGGCAAATGGAAATATTTTTTCAGAGCATGATGAAATTAAATCACTTACGCGTGATTGCGTTTTACCTGAGCTGTGGCTTAATACGACTCCTTCCGGGTTACTTGGATGTACGGGAATAATGTGTGGCTACTGGAAAACCCAAACAGGCGCTCAGTTGTTCTGCAAGACTACTTTCCTGGAAATGTTCACCTGCAAAGAGTCAGGGGTCACTGCATTTCAAGAAGTAGTCCCATTATAAAAACACATTTTTTTATTTCAATCTAACAACAAAAAATATTAATTATAAAATATTTATGGGAAATACAAACTAAAAATAGCATTCTCACCCATGAAAAACCTTGTGGATACACTGTAATAAACTGTTGAGCATGTTGGGCATATAATTTATACGAATCTAAATAGTGCAGGTGTCGCAACAACATCTACTCTGCATTGCGGTTCTGGTTTCGGTTCCCACTGAAGATATTAATGCTTTTACCGTACGATTATGGCGTGGTGTCTTATCATTAAAATCATTTATCCTCATAATTGATCGACATAGTCTCAGGTCAACGTTACTCAGTCACTAACTTCCCGTTAGGAGATGAACACGAAGAATATAGGGAGGTGGAAGTGGATAAGAAGTGGAAAAGGAAGAAGAGGAGAAAAACTGTGAAGAATAAAGAAAAAAGGGGAAAGAAGAACAGGAGGGGGAAAGTGAAGAGATAAAAACGAATAAAATAAAGAAAAGGCGAAGGAAGATAGGGGAGAAAGAAACGCAAGAGAAAATGTATAAGAAGGTGAGTTACAAAATTGAAGACGAAAATGAAGAAAACCAACGAGGAGGAGAAACTGACGCCGAGGAAGGAAAACAAGGAGAGAATAGGGAGTATGTGAAGAAGGTGAAGGGGCGAAATAAATTGATACAAAAAAGGAGGAGAAAGAAGCCCGAAGGACTGAGCGGGCGCAATGTGGCGCGAGAGGCAAAAGGCCGCAGAGCGGTGCGTACGCGTCCCCTTTGCGCAACCCGTCACGCAACTCACCTCCCGCGGCGCGACGTGGAAGCAGGCGCCCGACGGTGGGCCGAGCGGCGCCACAGGCAGACCAAATTCTTTTCTTTTTCTTTATTTTATTTTTCAAATTTGCTCACTAGGCCATAGGTTTATTAAGGTCTAAGATGTGGAGAACAACATAAATAAAATAAATAAATAAATAAATAAATAAATAAATAAATAAATAAATAAATAAATAAATAAATTAAATAAATAAATTAATTAATTAATTAAAATAAATGAATTAAAATAAATAAATTAAAATAAATAAATAAGTTGATTGATTAATTAAAACGTTAAATAATGCTATGGGATATAAAAGTCCATGTGTAGTATGAAAAATGCTAATAAAAGAAAAGTAATCGTACTTTCATATACATTATTACTAGACTCCGAATTTTATGCACAAAGTGATAATTTAGGCACCTATAATATAAAACAATATTATGAAAATAGGCAGACATGAAAAGTGCCGCACAACATTGGTTACAAAAATGATTAAACCAGTCATTAAATCATTAGACATGAAAAGTTATGTTTCTGGCATCTAAAACTGATTACGAAGAAATCAATTTGGCTCTTTTATTGTTCAGGAAAGTCAAGCATTTGTTTGCATTTATGACACTGAATACAATAATTTTATTTTATTCCCTTTCAGATCTTTCCATTTCATTCATAGTTTCACACTTTTATTTATGGACCTGTCAACAGCGCAGCTGCACAGGGAATGGGTGCAAATGCCTAAGAAGGGCGTCCTGATCGGAGAGGAGCGCGAAATATCCTCTTTATATTGACTTGCAAAGCTCTGTATGTTCGGTGCGTTGGGTGAGAGATTTCGGTGCACAGTTTATTACACATTACGTATTCGCTTAATTATGCTTGCAGAACTTATGAAATAATAATGAAAAAGCTGTTTCAATGATTAAAAATTTATTTTAGTGAGCGCTACTTATAAATAATTCATAAATATGCATTATATAATAAATTCATAAATAAAAAAATATAGGTCGTGAAAAATAATTTAAAACTCGAAGAAGTCCATTGAAAAATATTTTATATAAACAGTGCTTCATAATAGAAATAAGCCTTGTGCACAACTTGCCAATTTACCTGTGATTTAAACATCTCGTTTAAAGGACTCGCGCGAGGTTTCAATGATTTACAGACCAGACAAAATATGTTTGTAATTTGCCTAAGTGACTTGAAAACTAATAAAAGAATCAATAATTTTGTACAGTTCAATAATAATTCTAAATGGGAAGACAAAAATAGTGAGCGAAATTTAATTTACAGATCTGTCCCGTTTACTTAATTCCAGCTTTCCCTTTCAATTATATCGCACAGTCGTTTCAAAAATGTAGAAAGTTGGCAAAATTATTTTATTTTTTCAAAACTGGTCAATTCTCGAATGTCAGGGAGCTAGACTCAAATCTCACATGGTTGTGTGCGAGGCTTCTATCAAGAAAAGAGTATGTTTGAAAAACTTTTTTAACATTTATTTATTCTACCAAACTTGCACATTTGATTCTTGAAGTGATGCCTTAGAACTTAACCTCCTACTTACAAAAACGTAGCAACACTTTCTCTCTCCCCGGCAATTACCTCTTTGAGAAGGAGAGGTAGGTTAATATAAAAGTTCGATAACGAACAGCGTCTACCCTTGGGTGTCTCAGTTCATCCGAAACTCATCGCCTCGATGCCATCAGAGCGGACTGGAAGATGCCCTGCAAAGCTGATTTTGTTCGACACTGGCAAATCGTGTTACGAGGTCGCCGCGAATATTTAACTACAGTTACTGAAGAAGCCTTGCTCACTCTTTGAGGACAGACCTGACACTTCACAAATGAGAAGGAATAAGTTGACTTATGAAGATGAATGGTTGCATTCAATTCAATTAAAATCATGTAAATTACTTTAAATTAATCAAATTGTATTTGTTTTCTCTTACCACTCATACAGAGCACGTACTAATTATTTACGGGTGTGCAGATGACACAGTGATATTTACAACGAAAGGACTGTTACGTGTTACTGCCAATCATCAACTCTGTTCAAAATATACGTTCATGACCTTAAAACAATGGACAATAAAATGTAAATATATGAGAGTAAATATAAATGAATCTTACCTGCATACATTAATGTTTGCTTAGATCACGTTACCATTGCTGCAAACAAGGAAGTTACCAGCTATATGATAAGGAAAATGAAGGAAGAGTACGAGCTGTGGCGAATTGTGATCAATGTTGACAACACACAATACTTGCCCATTGTGTCGGATGTACGGGATTTGATTATTGAATGAGACATGATAAGAGCATGCCATGATTTTAAATTCCTTGGGGATATTTTTAATGCGAAGGCCAAGTAGAAAAGAGCTGTTGAAAATCGTACATCAAGGACGAATGTCTGCCAAGGAACTACATGGTAAATAGTGAGCAAAAGTAATAAGAATAGTAAAAAAAGAGGATTTATGAAGCAAGGCAGAATTGAATTGTAGAAAAAATTGTCGCGTACGGTAGCAAGACATGTGAAGTAAATAATGTCAAGTTAAAAGTTTTAATCTTTAGGAATGAATGCTCTTCAGAGACGTTGCAGGATCTCCAAATGAAGAAATAGAAAAGAAAATGAATATAAGCAGCGATATAATTATAGAACACAAGACACTGATGTGATATGCGCACCTAATAAGAATAGAAGAGGTGCGATGCCCGCTGACAATGTGGCCTGGACGGGCGCAGAAAGAAGAAAAAGAGGAAGACTGAGAAAAACTTGGAGATAAGCTGTCTGCGAGTGATGACCTCCAGACACTTGGAAGAAGTGGATGTACGGAACCTAACGAACTAGTGGTTTGGATGCTGGAAACGGCGAACGCTGCGAAACAGACACTGGAAACTAGAAAATCATTGTAAGACAGCTTAATACAATACGAGAATGAAGAATAATGTTTAACGAAAGAGTCCGTTAGGCCAACGTGTGATATCATGCAACTTCTTATCCATTTCGTAAATATTTCAATAAAATATAATTTTCGTTTAAATCTGTCTATTCATACAGCGAAAGATGACAAATTGTTTAGTTAATATGAGATCTTGAGTAGTGAATATTGGCTCTAAGGGTAGTAAAAATATAATGTTAGTTGTAATGTTTTTTACATTAAGAAACTGATTATTGTGGTTCATGATGGGCCGTGGATTATTAGAACACTTGGTTTAAAATAACTTTTTCGAACCCTTATAATCTCAGTTTCGTAAAGTTTGACATCAGTATTTCATTTTCAGAATTGTGTAAATGGCGGGGTAACAGGAGTTTGAGGACGGCAGTGCCAAATATATTATTAACAGTGGTAATATAATAGTAATAATACTTTTAAAGTAGTAGAATTTTTGTAAAACGAGGTTTTAAATGTATTGCGTAAATTATGATTAATTTGTTTAAATACTTCACCGCACAAGATTCAGCGATAAACGAAAGACACTGTAGTAAAGGAAGCCATGGCAGTAACAAAAGAGGTCATGATTAAGGGGTACCAGAAACCCAAGATTAACCGATTATTCAAGTAGATTAAACATTTTTTTGGTCCACTTCCATCCCATCCTACCCACAGGGTGAAGTTCCATTTAAGCCAATCCAAGTAGACAAAACCTTTTTGGCCTGCTTCCAGCCAATCCATTCCACAGAGTCAAGTTATAATTAAATCAATCCAAGTAGACAAAACTTTTTTGGTCTACATCCAGCCAATCCGTCCCCCAGAGTAAAGTTCCACTCAAGCCAATCCCAGCAGACAAAACATTTTTTGGTCCACTTCCATCCGCTCCGACCCACAGTGCGTCGTGGCCGCGCCGGGGCGGGCCGGGGCAGAGCAGACGCCGCGAGCGACGCGGGGCTGGGGCGTCCAGGAAACGGCGACGCTCGCCGCCAGCGCCTCTTCGGAGCCTCTCCTCTCCTCGCCACGCACCGCACCGCGCCGCGCCGCGCGCCGCCGGCCAGGCCAGGCCGGTCAGTGCGACCTACGACGCCATGCAGACAGTTGCGCGCTCCGCCATGCTGCTCACCCTGCTGGCGCTGTTGGCGCGCCTGCACGCGCAGAAGGCCGACCGCCACCCGGCCAACCTCTACTCCGGTAAGCGCGCCGGCGGGACGGTGACTGGATTACTGGAAATGGACAGATATTCGTGTAAAATGTAACTGACTTCACGCATGGAAGGTCGACCTTCTGCGATAATCGCTCCGCCGACATGGCCGTTGACAAAATCCAAACACGATTCTGGATTGGATGTTAAAACGCTTGTGTATCTTGAACTCGTTTCAAATTTCAACTTTTTTCACAACTTTAGGGGGGTGGGGGAAAAAAATTTTTTAGCAACTAAATGTTGACTTTAGATGTGAAATGCGAAAAAAGTGCCGTTAATGTTCGTTTCGAATTTTCATAGTAAACAAAAAGATATTAAAGAAAAATGCAACGTGTCTCCACGTGCAGTAAGTGGACCGGCAGTCGACCAATCTCTACTCCGGTAAGCGCTCCGACGGGACGTTGGTGGGTCAGAAGGTGAAAACTGACTCGTGGAAACGGAAAGATATTCCTGTCTAACGTAAGTGACTTCACGCCCGGAAGGTCGAGTGGGCAAACACCTGCGGTAAGCGCTTCGTTGACATTGCTGAGGAGAAACAAAATTCTTGAACACAATTAGAAAGAAATGATTGTCAAACACGATTCCTTTATACATCAAATTGACTGTTTGTGTATCCTGAACTCATTACAAACATCAACTTGTTTTCACATTTTCACATTTTTTAAAATTAAATTGTTGAGCTGTATACTTAAGCTGTGGAAACGTATTACTTAAGGGCCGTCGATGTACGTTTCAAATTTTTATAATAAACAGAAAATACGGAGTCGTATAGTAATGAAAAATATAATGTGCCCGGACGCGCTGATTGTCTACGAGCCTGTCCTCCGGTAAGGGCTCATGGCAGAAGGTGAAAACTGACAGGATTACTCCTGGAAACCTAAAAGATCTTTGAAAATGTAACGTGACTTCACGCCTGAAAGGTCGAGTGGGCAATCATATTCTGTGATTAGTGCTTCTTTGACATTGCCGTTGAGAAGTTATATCCAAACACAATTCTTTCGTAATTCAATTGCTAGTTGAGTATTTTGAGCTAATTTCAAACATCAATTATTTTTCACATTTTTATGGAGGGCTGCAAAAACATTTTTTTTTTAGAAATTAAATTGTTGTGTTGTGTACTTTAGATGTGAAAACATGTAAATTAAGTACCGTCAATATTCGTTTCGAATTTTCATAGTAAATAAAGATAATCATAAAAGTGTAATTTGCCAACACGCACAGATGTCGGCCAGCCGCCGCCGCCATTTTCGCGGACAAGCGTCCCGGCGGGATAATTGCTGGTAAGAATGTGGAAACTGGCTGGATTACTCGTACAAACGGAAAGATATTCGTGTAAAATGTACCGTGCCTTCACGCCCGGAATGTCGACCTTCTGCTGTTAGCGCTCCGTTGGCATTGCTTTTGAGAAACAGTCATCACACAAATCTTTAGGATATTAAATCGCCTTGCGCATCGTGAATTCATTTCAAATATCAAATATTTTCCACGATTTTTAGGCGGCGGGAAATTATTTTTTTTTTTTTTAGAAATCAAATTGTTGAGTTGAGTAGTGTGTACTTTAGATGTGAACACGTGTAAATTAGGTTTAGTTTGTTTCAATGTACGTTTCGATTGTTTGTTTGACGTTTCCGCGTACGTTAACTGCTATGGCCCATGCCCCCAACTACTATGCCGTTGTGAATGGAGGTCACACTGTTCCCCCCTCCAGTGCCTGAGCTAGACAGTTTTGGGAGCGGGACAATTGTGAAACACCCGCCCAATTCAAAATGTGAAAGTTGTGTCAAGAAACTATGCGAGTTATTTTATTTCAATAAACAAAAAAAATTACGTTTAAGCTAGAAAAAATGTTAATATATTTTAAACAATATTTTTAAGTAAAAGTGTTTAGTAATCAAATAATACAATATCAATCATATGAAATAATAAATTTGAATTTCAGTAGAACCTATTTTTATGTTAGCGTCATTTACTTCATTTCATAGAGTTCTTCCTTGCAAGTAATGATAATAACTATTTAAAGTACAAAAATTAATTGAAAATTGTATGAAATATCAGACTACTGTCCCGCGACTTATAAAATTACTCTGGCGATTTTCTCGAGTCCTAACTTCTGTTTCAATTTGTGGCTAATTTTTCCGCTTCAGTCCCATCATCCTTTGACGTTGCCGTGCGGGGCCCCGTGCGATCACCCGTGCCCAGCGCCGGCGCTGCTTCCTCCTCCGGATGGAGAGATCTGCGCCGACCTACATGGCGGCTTTCGGGGGTTCCCCCTTTGGGTTCCACCCACCGCCCCAGACGGAACACGCTCCAAGCTCCCGACTGGTCTCCGGCGTGTGTGGTAGTGCCTTGCCTGTAAGTGGACGTGCACGTGTGCGGAGAGGATAGGACAAGGAAGAGGAAAAAGCGTTCCCTCGCGGTCCGTTGCCTGTTTGTTAGGCATTCGCGAGGTATTGATCGGGAAAACAAAACACGGAACACTACCGATCAGAACAGCTGGCCCCTAACATTCTTCTCGAAGCAATGGCTGGATTCGACCTAGCTGTGGAGATAGTGGTGAATATCCACCACCATTGGTGGGTTCAGGAACCCTATCCCTCCCCTTGTAACAGCGACTGCCAAGTCAACGGCAATGCTGGCTGTGAGCTTGCCGGTAACATACGTTTCCAAAATTGATATTAAACAAAAAGATTTTTTAGGTAATATGAAATGTGCCTGCACGCGCAGAATGGAAAGTTGGCCAACCTCTACGCGGCTAAGCGCTCCGACGCCTCTCTTACAGAAAAGGAATAAAAGAACATTCTCGATGCAGTAGTGGAGTAGAAATATAACAACAAAACCATATCTTAGGGATTGGTAGCGGAAACAGTATATGTATCATACGCGGCGAACGTATGTTTTGGTGACCTTAAAGTTCAAGGCAAAAGTGATCCACCTGGTCCACTTGAGAGCCTCCGGCCGAAGGCAAAAACCTCAATTTCGTGAGTTCGGAGATGATGTCAGAAGGCAAGTCCGGTTTGAAGGCGCCTGACCACTAACCTTAGCTGCGAGCATTGGAATGCTAAGAATGCGAATAAGGAAAGGCCTGCAAAGCACGTACAGGCTCTCGAGACTGAGAACGCGCGAGACAATAAATTTGTAATTTACTTTCGCGTTACTAAACTGCGTTACGACCACAATTAGCGATTATCTCACAAGAAAATGACAGGCAAAAATCTCATATCTTGTTTAAAAATTCCTGTGGTCATTGCTGTTTTCAAATGTTAATAGATCCTAACATAAAAGAGAAATCCTTTTGCTTGATTTATACATTTGCTTTGGTAGGGGTGATGTGGCCTTTTTTTCATACTTAAAGAAGCGGTACGCTTCGGAACAACGTACGCCCAATGTCAAAGTCAAAGTAAGTTGGCAACGTTTACACCACCACTTGGCGCAGGTTCAGAACATTCAAATTACCCTCACGTGTATGCCACCGCGGTAAGCTCAATAAAATCGAATGACTGAGTTGCGTTTGTGTATGTGTATGAGTATTTGTGTGTGTGTGTGTGTGTCTGTCTGTCATAAAGAGCAAAATTATTCATTACTAAAACTTTAAAAATTAAAAATTATTTTAGAATAAAATTTATAACTCCTTTGTCTATATAAAGATACCTGAATAACAAGTTGTGTAAAAGTTACCAATACTGTTTTCCACCAATCATCTATAAAATTATTTTGAAAATTAATTTATTACTTCATTTCCAGCATTCATTTTTAAAAGCAACTGAATTAAGTAAGTAGTTTCCTTTCCATAATAATGTTAAGAATACATGTATTTTGATTTTGTTATTGTATTCATTTCCCCCAATATGGCAATTATCGTCACTCTTATATTCCTAAATATAGTATAATTTCTTTAATTTGTGATTAATAATGTGAGTATTCAAATTTTTTAAGAAAAAATACTTTAAATGCCCTTTCGCCGATATCCACTAGTTAATGTGAACACGCGTTGTCTAGAAACGACAGCCGCGTGTATACCTCAAGCGTGTCGGCCGAAGGTGCGGCCGTAAAAAAAATTACACATTCCCAAAAAAATACGGTAACGGCGTCAAATACGGCGTAAGTCATTCATAAGCATAACTTCATTTTTAAGCGTTTCCGACACCTATGACGTTGAATATTTATTTCTTAATGCAATCTATTTCTAAATATATACCCTTCTTTATCATATTTTATTACTTATCATATTAACATTTTTTCAGAATATTAGTAGTTTTTGCGTAATTTTGAATTATGCAGTCACAAGAGTTTTTTTTTTTATCGAACGTGTCCTGCGCCTTCAGCTTAGAGTTGGATATGTTTATATAAGCGTTCAATTTTTCCCACAGACAATGTGTTGCAAGCTTTTATGAAAACAAAGGGACACCTGTACATTTTATTATTTCTCATGTTTTACCTAAGCTTCTCTCTAATAGAGACTTTAGTTTGGATGATAATGCGGTAATCGCGTGATACCTTATTATGATTAAAACTGAAATATTTGCTATCTCATTTTGTGGTGTAGAGAGTTATGTTATACTCGTACTGCAAAAAATCCACGTCGACTTTTAATTGGAAATACCTTAAGTGGATGCACCTAACAACGAAAACATTTTTAAAAATCTCTATATTGTTTTGTATCAGTTTGATATTAAAACTCTATCTTAAACCGTTCACAGGCTTTTCGCCAAAATATATATCAGCGACTGATGTGGCCCGACTCAAGACTGCGAATTTGAAACGGATTTTTAAACTTGTCTGTGTACTTTATTTCAAGACAATGGGGTATTTTCAAAGTTTTCATAATATTTCCAATTTTGCTTCATTGCATCCTTCGAAGGAAAGAAGTTACGTGGTGTAACAGTAGAAAGTGCCCTTGTTTTGACAGAAACACATTTTTTTAGATCATTGATATCTTGATATCAAAAGGGAAAGGTTTTTGCTTGTATAAGTAGTATAATAATTATTAAAGAAATTGTATATAAAAGATTATTTATTTTTTTCCAAAAAAGCACCGGCCTTGATGACTGATGAGCATCAATTGATGTCTCTGTTTTTCCTTTGACTGGCAGATCCTCGAGTTTGAGTCCCAACCATTTCAGATTTTCGGCATTAGCTATGTAGGTAGGTCGAATTCAGCCGCTGTCTACAGGAGAATTCTAGCGACCGACTGTTCTGATAAGTAGTTTTTCGTGGTTTCGCTAATCAACACAAGGTAATCTGTTTCTTCAAAGTTAGTTCGGCCCTTTCTGCGTTTCCCATTTCCAGTTTTCAATTATCATTCAAGGCCGTTAGGATTATTAAGAACATTGCCTCCTATTAGAATATTGCTTAGTAATTTATTTTACAAGTGGCAAAAATGACAATTACGTATAAGACATTTTTTTATTCACGAGTACAATGGCACGAACACATAATGGTCTTTTTGCCATATGTGATATGCCTTTTATCTTAATCGATCTTTCCTTTAACGTTTTGACATGTTTTCTATCAATATGATGAGTTTTATATTGTCTGAGGCGGTAATTAAGAATTACATGGCCTCCTGCATGTGTACAAACATTCACAGAAACAGACACAATGGAGAAAATGGAAGAAATTTCGGAGTGTGTTGGAATTAGGACCAGGTAAGGGAATTACTGTCAAATTCAAAGAACGTTACTATGAAGAATAGAGACACTTGAAGGCGTGTAGAAAATAAAATGTAATTCTCGCTTATACGAAGACATGTATAATAGACAAATTCACAGAGAAAGTTAGTGACAATACAGTATGTTATACATTAAATCTCGAGAACTTTAAGTTCAAATGTACGAATTGCAAAATAACAATCCCTATCCACCAAAATAATACACAAGTAATAAGTAAAATTGTACTTGTGGATTATACAATAGTATGAGTGTCGTGTGTCATTATTAGATATGTATCTTTCTTAATGATTGTAGTATTTCTTGAGCGCCATATTGTTTTCCAAATTGTTGTTGCATGAAAACCTTTATTACAACGGATAATGTCATAAAAATTAACCTTTGAAATTGTAAATACACAACATCGGCTAACGGATAAGGATTCTTAATTCAAGAATTATCTCAATCTCGTTTCAACGTAAATAATGTAAGTGGATGAAACAACTCTTTCAGATTTTCAAAAGTAAATAATGTTTGCACATGGACATTCATGTTTTTGCAGTTGCGCTGGACTTAAGGGCATGAATTACTGAAGTCTAAACTTGGGCATTTTCCTAAGACTTTGATTATCATACGGCTTCACACGAAGAAACTAGTGGTGCTACAGACTGGCACAGACTTTCTTGTACTAGTTATTTTTGTAATTTCTTTAGTCTGAGCTAGCTTTTCCGCTTGGCAATATCCTCTTCTTGGCTGCTACCCATCGCCGCCTAAAGTATTTTATTTTTAATTTTCTGAATTGTGTAGTCCCCTAATTATAGAAGTGAAACATGACTTGAACAGAAGTGAAACCTCGTCCTTTATAGAAATTTTTATTGAAAAATTTGGAGCCGTTTTTGAGAAAATGTTCTTTGATCGTGTCTGAAATGCGCATTCTGAAGCTCACTTTCCCCTAAACTTTTGAGTTTTTGAGACACTTCTTTAAATAATATTTAAAGTAATTGTACTAATAAATTTAATAATGTATACAAATTGCAGGTAATGTGACTGTCAACGGTGTGAACGATATTTCCAGAAAATCACAATTCGGTAATTTTTTAAAAAACAATTGTATACTCGAAAGTGACATTTATATCATGTTATTCAATACATTTAGCACTATCCGTTCAAAAAAGAAAATATTACGTTTTCAAGAAAATGGCATTTCAGCGTTTCTGAAAATTCTGAATTTCGAGCTGATTTTCGTAAAAAAATTTTGAGTTTTCAAGAAACTTTGAGACATCATAAAACACATTTATTCATAAAGAAAAATATAAATACTAAAAATGACATAATATAATTGCATGCAATACTTTTCTTCATTGCACGAAATATGAAATGCTACGAAACATGCAATTATATTAATATATTGTTCGTTTTCAGTAATTATACTTTTTTTGATTGCACGAAATATGTAATTCAGTGAAAAGTAAACAGAATATAGTATTTAATGAATCTGCTGGATAAGAAAAAAATTATTTGAATAATTGTTATCTTGCATTCATAATTTTGCAGAATCCACAAAAAACTGTAGATAGTTTTCACCGTAGTCCATGAAATTTATATGAGCTGCAAAAAGGTCTCTCTTCTACCATATCCAATGAAGAGATATTTCGATTACTAAGAAAGTTGTGAAATTAATTTATTTACTTCAAGTGCAAGTTTAATAATAATAATAATAATAATAATAATAATAATAATAATAATTGTTTTAATAACATACAGTACAGTTCACCTTCAATATAATTAAGTATTTTTTCATTCTTTCACAAATTTTGTTGTTTTGCCCAAAGTATGATTAAAAATAAATAAAATTCGTACTTTTATAATTAATTTAGAAGATAATAAATGTGCTGCCAAAGTTGTTAGGTGTCTCCTGGAACTGCTTCGTCACGCACGCGCCAGACCCGAGAAAGATCAGTGGCACACAGGAAGAGAAAGCCATCTCTGAACCACGCCATATGCCCGTTTAACCTTCCGGGTATGAAATGTCATTGTAAAAAAGCAATTACTTCACTAGCTATCCGATGAATTGTGGGAAACAAACTGTACCAGCTTATTAGTATGTTGACACTTAATGGAAATAAATGTCACACACTTCTTTGGTATGAATATATTTTCAAGCATCTATAGTTATTAAAGGATTGGAGTGAATCACCTTTCTTCAATTTGAAACGAGGCATCTTCGGCATCTACAGATTTCCAGTCTCTGGGGGAGGGATTAAATATAATATATGATTAGTTTTATGATTAGAGCATATTTGTAGGTTAATTGAGAATGGAGTGTTTGGCCACTTCCTGAGCGTATAAGATATTCTCTATGGGTTGGTGACGCGAGTCTTCCGAGGATTTGTTCGTTTTCCTCCTCTTCGTAGATATCATTTTTCTTTTTTAGGACAAACATAGATGATCTGAGTGTGTTACCATTGGTTTTTGGACATGATAACATGATGCAACTGAATCACCATTGTTAAAAAAGTGTGTAGCACATTGAGTTCACAAATATTTCTCATTGAGAAATACATAAACGTAAAAAGGAGCCCTGGGCGTCAACTGATGTCAAGCTTCCCCTCCTACCGGGAGCTCCTAGGGTTCGAGTCCCGACGGCGGCAGGACTTTCGACGCTAGCAAGGTGTCTAGGTTATATTGAGTCGCTGTCTGAAGGAGAATTCTACCGGCCGGGTGCTCTTATCGATAGTTTTCCGTGGTTTCGCCGATCAACACCACGCGAATGCCGGAGCAGTTCCCTAACAAAAGGGTCACGGACCGCGCGTGATCTTACCTTCCTCTTCCTTGTCCTGTCCTCACCCCTTACTTACGCATTTACATTTACATGCACTACACTATCACACATGTTGAGAAACCTGAAGAGAGCGTAGAGCTTGTCCGGAATAGGGTGGGGCTAAGCTGGTGGGAGATACTTGGTTGGGGAAAGCCCCGTTAGCCGACGGTAGGTCGGCGCTGAATCTAACCATCCAGAAGGGAAGGAATCACCGCCACCTCCTCCTGTAAAAAAACATGCGCTACACTTACTGTACATATGTTCTTAGAAGTTGTGGAGCCCGGAAACACGAAATTAATCAATTGAAAGTAAGTGACTCGCAAATGTTGACAATCATTATTAGGTCAATGTAGAGCAAAAACGGAAGAGATTGCAATTTGTAAGATGAGATGGCGACTGAACTTTATAACCAACTAAATTTATTATTTGTGACATTGGTCCTGATATTACCGTTGAGTAATTTTCGAAATATCACCTTTTCATAAGAATAATCGTATAAAAGAGAAATATATTTTCTATGAATTTTTGGAATGATCTGGGACTTTCACGATCTGGGACAACAAAGTTCTTTCATACATTATTATTATTCATATTATTATTATTATTATTATTATTATATTAATTATTATTATTATATTATTATGCAATTCTCTCTATTTATAAAACGCAAAGGCTCATGAGGTTTCGCAACATTTATAAGAAAAAAACCCGTCAAATGCTTTATTCTTTGAAATTATGTAGAACTCAGCATCATCGGAAACTTTTCTTCTCAGCGCTTTCTTTTGTTGTCATGAAACTCACGGTTCATTTATTATTTTACTATTATATATTATTATTATTATTATTATATTATTTGTTTGTTGTTTTGTTGTTAGTTCGCGTCTCCTTAATGAAAGTAGTGCACCCGCGCGGGGAGGCTAGTGGGGCTGCAGCCCTTATTCCAGAAATCGAAATTCAAATTCACAAATATAGTTTTTACTAAATTTCTTAAGTAACGAGTCATGCCATACCTCATTTCAATACGATACAAATAGTAATAAATCAAAAATGAAAAAAGCGTCAATTGTGAAAGAATTCGCGTTTTTTGGGAAAATTTAAATTATATCTCGGACGCGGAAAGTTTGAAATGTATCATATTTTCTTCTTTCATACCTCCAAAGAGTAGCGCCACTGAATATCTTCGAAGCGTGGCGCCAAATTTGAATTTATTTGCTCGCCTATATGCCAACACTCGTTCTATATAGTAATTTTGATTGAAAAATGTGGACCCACTTTTGAGAAAATGGCATTAATTGTTATTGTGAATGCAAAAACTGAAGCTCTCTTTCTCAGAAAATTCGTGAGTTTTCGTAAAACTTCATTAGAAGCCATTAAAAACAATCAAAAAATAAATAGTGCTTACAAATCGCTGGTAATGTTCACAATAAAGGCGTGAGAAATATTTTAAAAAAATACATTATTATATTTTTTTAAATATAAAGCCAAATGAACTTTATGTTATATTAAACAGTGTTATTAGCACGTTATTTAAATCACACATACTCATAAATACAATAATGTGAACAAATCGCCGCAAATGTGAATATTAACGGGAAAGGCAAGTCAATAATATATTATTGTAATTTTTTTAAGAGCAAAAGAATAGAGCAATATCGCGTTTATTTCATCTCATAGAGTACATTTAGCACTATCCATATCCAAGAAGAAAAATTTTGGAGCCTTTTTTAAAAAATATTGTTTTTATTATTTTTTTAAATTGCGAATATTGCACGCAATATTGCGAGAAAACTGCCTAAATGTTCAAAAAATGTACACGACTTTATAAAAGAACTAATTATGATCAACAAATTTCATTTAAGTACAAATCTTTATCTTTAATTTTGTAGCAGGTAGACGCCGAAAAAAGATAATCTTTTGAAATTTTCGAAAATTCGAGTTAACCGTCAAAATCGGACCTATGCCACTTCTTTAGTTGTTATTTAAGATCGCATTAACATCTAGGTCATAACCAGATCAGCACCAGGTCAGAAAAGCAAAGTGATATTGGCGGTATATTTGATTGAGAAAAAGTAAATGAACTAGAATATTTGGGAGAGTCGATAATATGGGAGTGGGGAATTAGACTTAAAGAAAGGACTTTTGGTAATTTGAAAGCTGAAGAAGGTAAACTTAGGTTGTATTATTGAATATTCTTAAAATAATTAAATGTTGCATTGTTCTTGTATTGTAATGTTGTATTAGTTCGCAAACAATTTTGTGGATTTTTTGTTATTATTATAACGAAAAAATTCTGTCTTTTATTTTGAATTTGAAAACGTTTTGATTTAATATTTCAGTAACTTCAAATTTATTCTATGATGTATGCCGTAGAATCTATGGTGTATACCAGTATATAGTATATACCGTAGAATCAACGGCCCTGAACAAATAATTCAATGGATATGTTTATATTTTCCTCCTTCAAGAGAATTTCTTAACAGAAAAGGAGAAAACATCTCTCTACTCCCATGGCGCCACTGAGCAACGCGTGCCGCGTGCGTTCGCAGGGGACCTGTGCCTGATGCAGGGCGGGCGCGCGGGGCTGTGCCGCAGCGTGGAGCTGTGCCCTGAGGCGCCGCAGATGGTGCGCGACGGGGTGCCGCCGGCCGTGTGCTCCTACAACAACTCCACCCCCATCGTGTGCTGCCCCAGCGCCCGCAAGGCCAACCGAAGTGAGTCCGAAATGCAATCATAGGCTTCCGCGTCCACACTCATCTGAAGGCTCTCGGCTGTCCCGGTGATGTCGACGTTTCGACCATCCTATCGTGGTCTTCTTGGACCGCTGGGCTGCTTTGGCACTCCAGCCCTGAAGAAGGATGGCCGAAACGTCGACATCAATGCCCTAGACGCGGCGTTCCTCTTAAGCAGAGAGCCTTCACAACCGACGTGAGTCATTTGCCGCCAACATCAGCACAAAGTACGACGCGAACGTACTCGAGGGATCGGAAACCCACATGCATAGCCTACCGATGAAGCCTTGAGGGACGCCAACAACACTGCTCGCTAATAACGAAGCATACTGGCACACAATACACGAAGACTCGATGCGAACTCTGTGTTAGATCTGAATAATTAAATATTGAGCGATCCCGTAATTAGGGCGGGCCACTGAAATGTAATTCTCAAATAAAAAATAGAAGGTGAAAAAGTTGTTTTGATAGGTTTTAATATAACTGACAAATTAATAAGATTGGTTTTGTTTGGTACGTTGTTCATTCAATATATCGGCTTATTGCCGTTTTCGATGAATTTTTAACTTGTTTAAAATATTTAATCATGCCTCAAGAACATTTTAGAGGAAGGGGAATAAATGTGTTTGGATATCGTTATACAATAAAGTGACCAAACTGCCTTCATTTTCGAAAATAACACAATCGTAATATATAGGAATTACTTCCATAGCCAAGGAAATTAAGACACTATAAACTACTCACAGACTTCTCAAATAATATTTCCTCTATAGTAGTTGAATGTTGGGAAATAGTAGACCATTTCCCACTCTAACTGTACACTCACGAATAACAATTTTTAACAAGATACAGAGCAGTTCTGATCAAACAAATATCTCTCGTAGACCTAAAATATATATGCCTTCATTTCAGGACTTGATAAACTATGTTATATCCACAATTGTAGGTGCGAAATTGTTCTATATGCTCTATTAGTTCATATAATATATAAATATAAATTGTATCACGTTATAATCACCCATAAAAGTTCTATGCTGCCGGAGCCATAATAAAGAATTAGGAATACCATAACTCATTAGTACATGATCACTCTCGCAATGGTGTAGATTAACTTCTATTTTTATTACATTGTATGTGAAATCCGAATTTATACACCACAATGTTAAATATAATCTCGTGCGAATTAGAGAAAAATACAATACATAACAATTATGACATTGTATACTACAATAAACTTAGGTTCATTGACAGAGTATTGATTTCAAGTTTTTTTAATAACACATTTTTTCGTCTACAATATTTAAAAATAATTTCTATAAAAATATAAAGAGTTTCTATAAAAATCAATTTCATGTGTGCGGAAGTTAATTTTTACAATAACATACTCAAATTTTAATCATACATAAGAGTCAATTTCAAACATATTTTAGGCGCACCGTAGGCTATCAAATCAGCTTAAATATTTAACTTGTTGTTTTGAAACGAATACCATTGGTTACCCAATATGTTTTCTGTCACTTGCAGTGTGTTCGGTGTACAGCAGCGCAGTGTTTCGCTACGAAAAAGATCGCAGAAACCCAGCGCTGGTGAGAAAGTGTGATCAGTGTGTGATGAAGAAAGTGCCCTTCATCATAGGGGGCTCAAATGCCAGCGTTCACGAGTTTCCTCACATGGTGAGTGTAGCATTTAAACACCTGCGAACTGACAATTTTGCTCCAGAGGGTGGGGGAGCAAATAGACGAATTATTGAGTGAAAGAAGACCATCTTCGCTTTCACATCACAGTCTGAATAAGTTCTAAGAATGTTCTTAGGGTAGTTTTCTTTCCCCAATTCTCTTGATTGAAACTTATTGCTTCGGACATTTCAACGTGTGGATGCCATAAACACTATTTTTAGGTGGCTCAATCAATTGCTCAATCAATTTAGAGAATCAATTGCTGTCACTGTAGTGCCTCTGACCAGGACGTCCTGTATGTATGTATGTATGTATGTACTTGGCGCGACAGCCCGTGAAAGGGCTCAGGCCTTCTGTACAGGACTGGCGGTATGAGTATGACTATTTTGCATTAGTTTATTAACTCGAGATGTCAGAAAGGTTGTCTGAGTGGAAAATAGGAAGCTGCTTGTAGAGAAGAGTATGATGTATCAGATTGAGATTAATAGAGAATTCCTTGAAGAAATTTATGTTTCTATGTGTTCAGAAAACATGAGTATATTAACTCTTGATAACACATGTATTTTTTTCCTTTTCTTTTGTAAAAGTTAAACGTGTGAACTAAACGCCCCCCCCCCCGCCTTTCGGAATAGAAGCGGAATAGAATCGTGAGCTCTCGTATTGCTAGGGGTAATGATTTGTTGTTGTTTGTGTTATTATATTATTATTATATTATTATTATTATTATTATTATTATTATTATTACTATCTGACATTTCGCAGGCGCTCTTGGGCTACGGAAACAAAGTACAGTAATCGCCGCTGAACTGCGGAGGTTCTCTCATAAGCGACCGATTTGTCCTGACCGCGGCCCATTGCATTATTACATCAGGGTGAGTATACGAGTGTACGGGATATTCCGAGCGAGAGACTAACTTGCATAAAACAATAGAAATGATTAGTTTTATTTATTTACGATATTCGCATATATTTAGATATTATTATAATATTTTTTTTATTTTAAGAAGTAAAATTATATATTTGTTGGCCTGTTAAAATTAAAGATAATCAATAAAATTGACAATTAAATGTTAACATATAATAGACATAATGTGTGTGTGTGTGTGTTATGTATATAATGTCAGGGTTCATCATCCAAGCAGTGTATAATTATGAATAAGAGAAATGAAAGTATTGCCAACTAATTCACAAAAAATGGATGGTGGATAGGTGTTTTGTGGGGGCTGGGGGCATTAATTTTAACAGGCCATAAATATATACTTTTACTTCCTAAAATAAAAAAATAAAAAAATAATTATTTAATTTTAAATAATTAATATAATAACAGGAAGTACGCCATTTTTCTCTTAAACTTGATAAATAATAATAATTAATAATTTTAATAATAACAATAATAATAATAATAATAATAATAATAATAATAATAATAATAATAGATTTGGTCAATACGTCTAGTTTTGATACATTTGCGTCAGTTTTCCGCAGAATGTTGTTGTCAGGTTATATAGCTAATTTAACATGAACTGGACCGGAAACACATGGTGGCTGGGCATAGAGTGACTGTAGCGCGTGGTTCATTCAATTCAACCAGTTCTCATTCATTTTCGCTTCGGGCCGTTGCCCGATTCAGACTTGTCGCGCGATGCACCCACGTGCTTTAACAACTCCATGTGAAATTGGGTGTGATGGCTGGAAATGAGGCTTGACCTTAATGAGTATTAGTAAGGTGTGTACCTTCTATATTTTGGTGTTTTATTTGTCTTAGTTTACAAATGATTTTTTGTTGTTTGTGTAGTGTTCATGAATTAATAAATCAATTTATTTAAATTCATTTGTTGTCCTCGTGCATTGCTCATTTGTCTTTATGCACTAGCCCTGATGAAGAAATTAAATGTTTCGAATAGTTGGCATAACTAATTGTTTCTATACCTATACAGATCAATGTCGTGAACCAATTTTATTATTATGATAATGATAATGATAACCATAATGATACTGATAATGATACTGATAATGATACTGATAATGATACTGATAATGATACTGATGATACTGATAATGATGATGACGATGACGACGACGATGACGACGGCAATGACAATGGCCATGACAATGGCGATGGCAATGGCGATGGTAATGACAATGACAATGACAATGACAATGACAATGGCAATGACAATGGCAATGACAATGGCAATGACAATGACAATGGCAATGACAATGGCAATGACAATGGCAATTGCAATGACACTGGCACTGACAATGGCAATGATAATGGCAATGACAATGGCAATGGCAATTGCAATGACACTGGCAATGGCAATGACAATGGCAATGGCAATGGCAATGGCAATGGCAATGGCAATGGCAATGGCAATGGCAATGGCGTGTTGCGCAGAGGCGCGCCGAAGTGGGTGCGTCTGGGCGAGCTGGATCTGACGACGGCCGAGGAGAGCCAGCACGAGGACTTCGGCGTGGCGGAATCCATCCCGCACCCGGACTACAAGGACGGCATCCACTACAACGACATCGCCCTGCTCCGGCTCGACCGCAAGGTCATCTTCACGGCCGCCATCCGGCCCGCCTGCATCCACACGCTGCCCGAGATCGCCGACCCCTTGGGCATCGCCAGCGGTTGGGGGTTGATCCACTGGGGTAAGTGCGCAGTAAAGAAATAGACATTTCCTTTTAACACTCTCAGAAACAATTCAGGTATTTTTTTTCATTTAATGTCTCCCAAATTCGGTGTACCCCATGCCCTGTAGGCTATTTTCCCCTCCTCGATATCCTAGTGAATTTAAGTTGATTACTAAGATGATTGCACACTTTTGATTTTGTAATACGATGCACAAAAGACATTTTCTATTGGTTCTGTCAGAAAAACTTTTGGTATTATTTAATGTCTACCAAATTCTGCAATCCCAGTGAAAACCTAGCTAAACACTACGAGGACTCATTTGTAATGATGCACCTTTCTGGAGAAAATCTTGTTTGACTCATGTATACCGAGGGGAATGAAAGGAAGAAATACGTTTACTCCTAGAAAGCGTAAGCTACATGTGCTACAAGTATGAAGCAATTGAAAAGACACCTGTTCCTATTTTTCAAATTGTGCTTGAAGTACCCATTATTGGTCCTGCTACCTAAATGCGGCTTTCTTTGCCCTCCCTCAAACGTCTCAGCTGTTGTTAACGCAAATTACCTAAACCAAAACTATCATTACATCCGTTGACTGCAATATTCTTCATTTTCAGCGGATCCAGATAATAGCGAATTCCTTATGAAACTTAACCTGCATCTTTACAAGACGGACATTTGTAGTTACGCCTACAAAACTGCGGCAACGACATTCCGGCTGAGGAACGGCATCGTAGAAGAGTCGATGGTGTGTGCTGGATCGCCGGAAGGAGGCAAAGACACGTGCAGGGTGAGATAATGTTGAAGCACACGTATATTTTCTATCTTACATTATAAAAATGTCTGTAAAATGTAACACATACATAACACTAGTAAAAACCAGTTTGGGCATTGGTTCTTCCTATGTGTTTGGGGTTCCTTTTTCTTCAAAATTAAGGAAGTTAAGTAGTATAATTGTTCTCGTTTGTTTTTGCAGCCAGGGCATTTTTAAGGGTTTTTTTCCGTGATTTCGTTTTCCAATGATCACAAGATATCTGTACACACTAAAAGATTCAAGAGAATCCCGCTATATTTGAAAACACAGAATCATTGGAGAACAAAATATTTTTGGAAAAGAATTTTTTTTTTTAGTACTTTTTCCGCACACAAAAATCGGGAGTCTTAAAGATGTGTAGATGTGTGCCAAATACATTTTACTTCTCAACTAGTAATATATTCTAAACGCTAACGTATCATACATGTGGACCCTATCACACCCTTCTGCTTAATGAATTTAACAACTTTATAAAAGAACTTTACTCGCATAAGCGGTGGAATTTTGACCTCGATGCCTATGCATAAGATCTTAAGGTATCTGAGAGACTCTGGCACCCGAAACGAACCAGCTTTTCTTGCGCATTTCTTGGTTCTGGTCGGTAGCGAAGAGCCAGTCAGCGGATTCCATTGTTAACATAAAACATCCTTGAGTCCAGCCAATGCATTTTACCCCCTAATACTGATACTGCTTCTATTGTCTCCGTTGCCTCGCGTTACTACTACTGAAGTAGTTCCGTTTTACAAAATACGGCCATTCTGCAAGTGTTCCATTTATCCATAAGCTTTATCTCTTAAGCCTGTTTTACATGGTCATTTTTGCATCCTTTTTTCATAATTTTTTCTGTACAGAAAGTGGATGGAAAAAGGGCGTTCGTTTCTACGTAGTATGTTTCGGAGTCGAAACTGGATGAGAGTGATTCCAACGTTTTACACGGTCATTTCTGTCTTTGTACGTAATCATGAAGAAAATACTTCCTCCAGACGCCGCATATAGCGCTGAAGTTCAAACATTTGAACATCGCATCTGTGGTAACAAATTAAGTTAGGTTATATTAGTACCGAGTACGAATGCGACTTTATTATAATACAGTTCTCTTCATAATACATACTCTTCACATTACAATTCAACACATCAGAACGCTCTCACGCAACTATCAAATAAACATATCGCTCTACACGCATAACAAACCAGAGAAAGCCCCGTAAAGTGCCGCTAGGAGCGTGGTAGTCAAACTGGATGAAATCTGTACCGAAAAATCAAGCATGCTTTCGTACAAATTACATACAGTCTGGTCTGTATCTTTTCTGTATCGGCGAAAAATGATGAAAAAATGATCGTGTAAAACAGGCTTTAGATACGAAATACTCGCGTCCCGCAAAGTAGTACTCAGCCGTAAACCTACCGCAAACTGTATCTTTCCAATCAATATACACTAAATGTAATTTGTATTTACCATTGCCTTTGTGCCTAGAAATATGTTCTATAAAAATATGCCAATTCTATTTATTTTTCCCTGTATGTTTCTTCTACTGTAAGACAGTGCCTACCTTACCTCCTCTCTCGCTACTCTACGGACCGTCAGTCTCCTTAAATGATGTATAAATATTCCTTAGATGTGGCACATCTCGTTTCTTGTTTTTTTAATTATTTATCATCATAAAAATCAGTTAATATTGAACGTGACGTGTAGGAGAAAAGTTGTCGTCTATCCGTGCATGCCGTAGGTTTACGATACTAAGTTGAATTAATGATAAAGGTAAGTACGAATGTTTTTTGCAAAATTTCATAACAAGTATTCGTTCCCGTTTAATAGAGAAGATTGAAAAACGAGGCAAATTTTCTGCAGATCGAGATTTTTATCGAGAAGTAGATTTTCTACCGCGAGGACATGGAGGACACTAAATTGTACTGCTAACGAAATACGTAAATTCCCCACGTATGCACGTGTTTTCGCAAAAACAGGCGGAGAAACGAAAGCTACATTTATGTTCATAAATAAAACCAGATCCCTAGCATTTTCTTAAAAGATTAAGAAAACTGGACGAAAGCTTGATCGAGATGGGAGAATCATTGACTCAGAAGCTGAAGTACAACACTTGATTCATACACATTTAGTACTTTTTTAAATTAAACAATATAAATGGTAATTAATGCATTCACGGAGTTAATAAAATAAAGATTTTGATTATTCAGTTTAGCCTCTAACTAAATACAAACTGACGTGAATCAGATAAGATTTCACTTTGTATTTTAACGTGTGTATCAAATTTAATTGTTTAATATCTGTCAATGTGTTACACTAAATTAGTAACGCATGTGTATGATATGTGCAGTTTCATAGCGAGCTGTTGATTCTGCAACCTGATGAAACGAAATTGCTTGCAGGGCGACTCGGGCGGGCCGCTGCAGGTGAAGCTGAGCAACCCGTACTGCATGTACAGCGTGATCGGCATCACGTCCTTCGGCAAGGGCGCCTGTGGGACCACTCTGTCCCCGTCCGTGTACACGCGCGTGTCGTATTTCGTGCCGTGGCTGGAGGACATCGTGTGGCCAGATGACGTCACCCCGGAGGTTAGACGCCAGTTCTAGGATTATTAGTGGTTCGTACCAGGCTGCAGTTGGTGTCAAGACTCTAGTTGCTAGCTGGTTCCTGTGGAAGAACCAGGGAACTCTACTGAGAGATCTCGGAATAACATTACAAACTTTTGAGGGAAACTTTGTAGATGGGTCAAAAATGATCACGTACTGCCAATGAATATATGGCGGGAAATTTCTCGTGATGGAGTTACACTGTCAATTGCTCCTGAGTGTTGGGCAGTTCTACATGTGCGTATGTTTGGCAGGCTCATGAAATCGCCTTGAAAGCGTCAGAATGAGACCTGCCGAACATGCATGCATAAGACGTTGCTTAGCAACCAAGAATAAATGGCCCATGTGTAACACCGTTTAAAGAAATGCATACTACAAGATAATATGCAAAATATTTATGCACCAAGGGCGTAAAAGGGGTTCTAACGATAGAGCGGCGACAAAAATCTTCGGGCCAAAGGTCCTCGGACTTTTTGTTGCCCGAGATCATTAGAACTAGTTAACGTCTGTGTTATATATAAGATTTTATTTTTTACTTAAATTTGAATGATTCAGATTTTATTTATTAATTAACTAGATCTTAACTTGACTCGGTTTGTCTTTTCATATTTCCCTCCTATAATTCCCTTCATCAGAGAACATGTAGCCTTATTGCTATTCTTTGATCGCTTCATTCATCCATTTAATCACTCTTGTTCTTCAACGAATCATCTCCCGCATCTATTAATCATGTCTTCGGAAAAAACTGCTTATAAAGTACGGCGACAGGTTGTTGCACTACGAGATTTGTCAGTTCTGGCGCCTTCTGCAGGCAAGAAGCAATCATACTTAATTCACAGGTCCTTAATCCCTGTGGAAAGCAGCTGGAGAGCTTATACGTTCTTGCCATCGAAAACACATCATTTCGTTTCCTTGGATGACGAAGCTACTACGTAGTTTTCTCCGTCAATCCCTCATTGCATTTCCAACCAATCATTTTACACATCTGTTAGATCTTACTATCTCTGAGCGACTCAGCACCAAAGTATAGGGACAAATCAATTGTTAATGAACAGATGTACTCAATATACCGAAAAATATTGGGAGAAAGCCCCTCTCCCGTCTGCTCTGATGATGACCCCCTTCCCATGTTATTATAGAGTTGTACGGCGACATATTTACTCCATCCCTTGTGCAACTATTCCCAAGACATCAGAATATGTACGAAAGCAACACGAGCTAATATCAATCATCAAGACTTTCAAATATCTGCTACAGAACTATCCAACCATCCATACCTCCTTGGACAATACTGAAAATATTGTCTGTCATCTCGAAATAATCAACAGCCTAAACGATAGAGAAGTAAATGTTGAGAAATTCATAGTTTGGATATGTTTTCTGTAAAAAAGAGGGGAATGGATAAGCTTAGTTTTCGATAAGCTTATTTCTGAAAATCGTACAGAGATTTTTATTGCTTGTTTTTACATCCAGAAATTTAGATACCTATCTACACAGTTACAACTTTTACATTGTATGCATTGTCAATGTATACAAAGTGATGTTTTACTTTCGACACAATGATAAAGAGTAAACTTGTATTATTACAATACCATATATGGTATTGTATTTTCCATATATCATTATTTATTTATATGTAACTAATATGTAATAAAGATGAGATTACTAATGGCTCCCATGTTTTAATTCCACTACACTGTCAGAGGTAATTATGCCATTTTTCACATCCGCTTCATATCATACCAGATGATGGTTTGCGAAGTTACATTTCTCTTCAATAATGTGTATGTTTTGTTCCAGTTCAATCGCTCAACCCAAGTGAATTTTTCCTTGCTCTTGGATACAGTAAATAGAGTTTTTGCATCTCGAAGCGATACAGCAATCAATAGCACTAGCGATCTTCTGCGCACGCGCAGATGCACAAAAGTTATGAGAAACTCAAATTGCGCATGCGCAAAATATCGATAGTGCGTTCGATTGCTGTAACGCTTCCAGGTCCAAAAATTCTCTAATTACTTTCTGGATTATAAGATGGCACAGTTTCGATTTTCATCTGTATGAATTTTCGAAAATAATTTTGCATATGTTTAAATTTTTTTGTCATACTAGTTCACAAAATCTACCTATGCTACATTTATATCACAGCGGTAAGTCCGTCTTTGCCTCTCTAGGGAGGAAAGCACGAACAGTGTTCTTTTTTTATTTTTACTTTATTTTAATTTGTTGCGTCTACAGAGATGCAACGCTCCTTGGAGGCGTTGGGCGCTTTTTCGCTAGGAGTAATTAATCCTCCATTAATTGCGCGGGAGTAATCCTCCATTAAGTTCGTCGTCTCGTCTCGTCGTCAGTTAGTTGTAAGGAGGACCGCTAGTTAGCATCTCCGCATACGCGCTGCTAACAGTCCTACAGAAAACACGTTTATTACGAACTAAGACTGAGCAATCAAAAATAATTAATGCATAATAGACATACTTATATTTAATACCTGTTAAATACAGTCCTACAAATAAGAAAATTAACATGAACAAATTTATTCGTAAAATATACCTAAACACGAATAATTAATATTAAAGTTGTGGCAAGTATTAATTTGTTGCAAGTATTAATTTGAACTTCAATTGATGGAATGTCAGTTAGGTTCTTGGCAATATTTAATGCTTTGTCTTTGACAATATTCACCGTCGTCACCCTTGAATGAACTAAATATATTTGTTGTTTAAAATAAAATAAATAGCCTGCTTGTTGGAAGCTGACTGATGAGGCAGTGGACTTGAAATGGCTCGGATGAGAAAGCTGCCACCTCTTTCCAACTTACCTTGGCAGCTTTGTCATCATCTCGAAGGACCACCACTTAATGCGTCGCGGACGCACTCCCTGTAAATGTTAGTATCTACAGAGAATGTCTCTATTACTTTGGGAGAATTCAGTAGGCATTTAATAATTGAAGAGAAAAATATGTAATTAGAAGTTAAATACACTGATTACAATTATGATTACATCTAATTTGAGAGCATTTAAATCATTGCAATATCTATAGTCATGATCAGTTGAAAACTGATTCAATTGGTTACAATTAACATTGAAAGATTGCAATGGCTGCTAACATACACAGTATACTGGTTTGGTTGCAGTTGACATTAAAGGATAGAATACCCGTAGACATTTATAGTTGAAGATTGTGTTGGTTGCAGTTAGCACTTAACGTGAGTTCAGATATTCAACAGAGCAAAGTACTCTAGTGCTGAAATGAAAAACAGTGGGATGAATTCAAACTGAATCATGATAATACAACGTAGACTTGAAGATGGCACGCGTACGCAGGCGCGTGTTGTGGACCGTCTGCAGAGGGGATGGGGCGACGGTTGGAAAGCCCTGGTGGCAACTAGAAGCCTAGGAATGCCGTGAATCATAACTGGCAAGAGCAGGAACTTGCATGAATGCCGCGGAAGCGGACACCGTTGCACAACCACCATGAGATTGATTCTGCTTATGATATGATCACGTGCAGCACATGTTCAGAGAACAGTTTATGCTAGGAGCATGCACTTACGTGAGCGGTCAGCATGATGTGCGTTACGATGCATTGTGATATAAAGAGGTTATCATGACCACCTTAACTGGATTGTTGTGGAGCTGTGGAGGAATGTGCGATTGCATGTCTAGAAGTGACATATACATGTGGCTGCTTCTCTATAACGCGATCACTTCCGTGGTTATGATTAAGCACGAACACGCGTCACGCATGTTACAGTACATTGTTATACAGAAAATTCATCGTTGCCACATATTTGACTGGTTTGTAGTGAATTTTGAAGAGAAACGCACAATGCGTGTTTGAGAGCGGCCCAGAGCTTGTCCGTACAGGCAGACAGCCAGTGGACAGCCAGGGAGCAACTGATTTTTAGCGTTCAGCGCGGACGGGCAGTACGACAGTCGTTTGGTTGGAAGCGAGGGGAGCCGTCTTTCCCACTCTCTTGCGGCTGGCGAGCAGGTGGATGTTTTCAGTGTCTCGATAGAGTTGAGCTGCCCGGGAGATGGCGACACTCAGTGGCTGACGAGAGAGTTAATGCAAACACATAAAATATAAATGGTACTGAAACTCAAGCTGAGTGTGCAAAACTAAGATGCTGATTATACAGCGAGTTCTAACACTGCTAATGTCCAAGTCCAGTTCAACTTACAGCATGCATTTTACAATGGAATAAATCAACCAAAGCATCGAAGCCTGCACAGATTTTGACTTCGATGAGAAGCAACCAAAACATCATCTTCGAAAATTTCGACCATATCTCTGCACCATTTCTTAAACAAATCGTATTCCATATTGTGTCTTTCTAGGACTTGCTAAGAACTAATTCCTCCACCGCTTTTCCTGGCACTTTCAGAATGCCTGAAGGAATTTCCATAATTTCTCTCGATATGATTGCGACCCTCCGGCTAATGCCCTCGTGTCGCAATATTCAATCCTCAAGAAAAAGACTATATTTCTGTCCTTTTGACGTAAATTACTATTTCGTCGAACCGGGAGATGTGGCTCAGGATATCAGCTGCTGTCATTCAAGTGCTTCTAACCAGGAGGTCCTAGGGGGCCGAGTCCCGACAGTGACGACAGTGACAGTTTCGAGTCCCGACAGTGACAGGATTTTCGACCCTAGCTAGATAGCTAATATACAATTCAATTGCTGCCTGAAACAAAATTCTAGCGGCCGACTATTCTTATCTGTAGTTTTCCGTGTTTTTTCTGATCAATGCCAGGCGAATGCCGGAGCAGTACCCTAACAAACGGGCCACGAATGACGTGTGATCTTTCCTTCCTCGTCCTACTTACATCATGCATTACACTACCACACATGCCAGGCGACCGGTCGGAAGCTTAGAGCTTCGCCCGGCTGGGACGGGTGATGGGAGGTATCTGGTTGGGGAAAACCCCGCTAGCCGACAGATAGGTCGGCGATCTCATCAACCAGTGCAGATCATCGCCACCTCCCGAGGAAAACGTATGCACTACACTTATGGCACTAATGACATTAACCGTTGACGTACCCGAAATCACTAATCAGTCAAGTATTTAGTCGTTCTATTACTACATGATTGAAAATACTGTACTTTCCTTAATAAAACCTGCCCTTTAACATTAGCTGTTGAAAGAATGCAATACCCAAGAATAACTTCTAGGAGATACAAGCAACATTGTTTAATTTTAAATATAATAGTCACAATTGAAAAAACACTCAGACAAGTTATTCTCAAAGTAGCTTTTTTATGCTCGAATACAGTAAAGTTAATTGATCAATGTGCTTAATAATGCGATGAAAGATACAATTTTCATTAAAAACCTGTCAATTGTAGTCAACCACAAACAAGGACTAAATAGAAATCATTGATCAATGTTCTCTTTTTTTCTCATTCAGATTCTTTGTACAAAAACTTTTACATTAAACGGATGAATTTTTTAAAACGTAGATTTTATATCAATTCTGATCAACATACTTTTACATTCTCGCCTTACTACGTTCTTACGTAGTAAAGAGAAACTATTGTAATATTGCAGCATTAATTGGCGATTATTCGACAAAAATCTCGCATTCTGGGTCAGTTATCGAAAAATTTGATAAATATTGTGCATAATGTCATTCCCACATTTTTTCTATAAACAGTGAAAGTCGTCGTGGTTGCCGGACAGCTCAGGGAGGTCGGGGGATACCTATTAAGGTACCGTGATGGAAGTGCAAAAATAGCAAAGATAACACAAACACATTGATTAACAAAAACATGAATTTAATGATCTTAAAAAATTTAGGATTATTTCTCGAGAACTTTTTTATCAGGACTATCGTCTTCTATATTATTTCAGTAGTATACCTACCTTTGCGGCGCTTACACGCAACCGATCTTTATAAATGAGATTTCTAAAGAAAGAGAATTTCACAGAGATGTGACGAATTGCACTTTGACCTTAAAATGTGAAGTATTTGTTTAAAACACGCATCAAAATATCCATGTAAATGGATATTTACCCGTAGCACCCAGTCAGTTATATCGTTAAATGCTGTAACTCCTAAACGAAGCTCTCTAGGCCCTAAAAACTAAAACTTTGAAGCGCAAGGCCGCAAAGAAACGTTTCTCATATTATAATCTACAGGATGAGATATTCTTCGAAAATCAATTGAATTTTTTCTGGTTCGGTACTTATCAATGCTATCAATGCCACGTACATTAAATTTAGGTAATTTGATACGTACACTCCTTCGCGACGTCACATTTAGAAGACTTAGATTCCTCTATCTTATAATATTCGCGCTTTCTGTGTATACCATGGTTTGCACAGACTGACGAGATTTATTTGCATAATTATTAATTCAAGATTCGTTCTCGCAGCAATACTAGAAGTACTATTAATAGTTGCTTGATACCGATGAAATTGTTTCTTAAGCGCGCAATGAAAACATTATTTAACGTTGTGCCAAAGTCCACAAGTGCTGTTTACCTAACTGTGAAGAGCTGTGGGTGTACAGTAAAGACGTTTCTGGTTAAGTAATTTAAAATTATAGACAGAATAGCGCAAGTCACTCGACATTGCCAACAATCACAATTCAGACACTCTATACTTTGGCGGTATCAGGAAGTCTGTACATCAATGCAATGCACTCTTATTGTAAATTAAACACCGATTTATTTTAAACTTAAGGTGTCGGTTCGCTAAGATATTCAATACGTAAAAATCGTTAGAGTAACATTGCCATATACCGAAGTGAAGTCTTAACTCTCATTTATTTATATATATATATATATATATAGTATAAAAATATATATATATATATATATATATATATATATATATATTATATTATAATCATTATAATTTTATCAGGCAGCGCCCAGGAACAGGTGCGATCATATCGGTGACTTTTCGAGCCAATTGAAGCATAGTTGACCAATAGATTTCAAAGATCTTGTGTCAAATTTTCCATTATTTGTGAGAGGATTTGCGTTTTTAGTCATCTCAAAAGCGTCATGTTTGATATGGATGATCTTTTTTTCTTAAATGCCTTCAAAGAGTTCGTAACTTAGTTGTTTGAAGCGTGGCGCCCAATTTGAATTAGTTTGGCCGCCCATTGCCAACAACATAAATTGTATTGTTTTTATTTTTGTTTGATTTTGATACGAAGCTACATTTATACATATTTTAACAAATAAACACTTTTTATTAACAAATTTCCTTCTTAATGGAAAGGACAGTCAAATGGATAGGGAAAGGGTGGGGATTAACATGCGAAATTTCTGGCTCTGGTACGCTAGTAATTAACAATTTCCTTGCGCTAAAATACAAAATAGTACGAGCGCAGCTTTGCGAGTTTGAAACGTATATTGATTTTTACGGGTGCTTTCTATGAAGCTTCGACGTTGTCTATATTTTCTCAAAACCGCTCAAAATATTTTAGAGTTAACTTTCTCCTCAAATAATCCAATAGATACTTAAGAAAATGTCGAATGCCTCCTGTCATTTTCGTTGAAATCTTTGAATTTTCGGAAATTGAACAAGTTCAATTTTTTCGGCATCTTCCTACAACTAAAATATTGAAGAGAGATTGTTTCCTTAATAAAATCTGTTCTTCAAAGACAGCTCTTTAAACGTGGTCAAGAATAATTTTTCGAAAAAGGAGTTCGTTGTACCAGTAAAAGCGAGAATATGAGTTATTGCATTATTTTGTGAAAAAAATTTCGGCAATGTTTTCTTTCTTTTTTTAACAGCTCCAATTTTTTCCTTGAATAAAGCAATTGTCTCCTGATAGAAAAAATTGGGTTAGATCCAATTGTTTTTTCGAAATTTGTAAACAAAAAATTAACATTCTTAAACAATATTGATAGCAGAATTTTTTTCCTTCAGGAAAACGTTATTTAAAACTAATCTTAAAATAATGTCCTTGAAAATCTCTTGAGATTTTTAAATAGCAAATATAAATGTACAACTTTTTTAAGCATCGGGAAGGTTGAGCTTAACTGTGAGATATGATGAAGGGGTAACGTATGAGCGTGTTAACTGCAAGTATCCGAGTTCGAATCCTTGCACGTAGAAAACATTTTTCCTGATTGAAAACACTTTTGTGGCATCATATAGTATTATATTATGTAGCCAAGTTCGTAAAGAACTATATCGTGTAACCGTTACAAATCATACGAGAAAGCATGTGCTGTTGAAACAACATTCACGTTTGCTTAGAGAAATTGAAGACAGCATATTTAAAAAAATTACGAAATGAGTATTTACACTTCATCAATTAAATTTTTGAATGCAATATATAGCAAATCAACTATCCTCTTTTAGATGGTATTTATTTCTACAGAAATATGGGGACAATGTATGAATTTTCTGAAAGTCTATAACTTTCTCTTTTGCAATAAATGTCAAAGAAAATAATGTATAAACTTCAAGTTAAGTTTATCCCACCATTACCAGTTCAGTGAGTTGATTCCCCTCTAGTGAACCGAATCAGTGAACCAAAGGAACCGGTGGCACCCTAAACTCCGGATCAACCGAATTTAAATTTAACATTCACACTTTGTAAGAGAATATTTACAATATTCTACTTCATGCCGTGCACTTTATAATTTTGATAGCCATGTACATTGTTTAAGCTTTACTAGATCTACTACAATACTTGGCCTTCTTATAAATTTATTCCGTACGCGCGGGTAATATTTGCAGAATGTTCACTTTCCTGAGTGCGATAGCGTTGCCGTCGGCTCGTAAATCCGTTCAATCCATTATTTCACGGCAAAGCTCCATCAGCTGGGCTCCCCTTTCATATTTCCACACACCCTATGCGTTTCTACGCAACCTATTAAATGCCGTATTTCTGGCTTCCAATACACGTTCTCTCTAATAACAATTCATTCTCCCAAAAACACAATAACTTGTCAGCACATGTCGGCTCGGAATCTATCATCCTTCTGTGTCCTTTTTTGACAGTTCAGTCTTTCGATTGTTTTTCAATAAAAAATGATTTAATTTTTTCTTTACCTCTATGCTGATTTGGTACTTTTCAGAAGTTTTGAAAATTTTGCCTTTTGATTCGCCGCGTTCCCCAAAGTTTACTGCCCTCTGGTTCACCAGTTCTGCCGAAATTCCAACTTATTTCGAAATCTTCTTACATCAGTTGCCTATATTCAATTGTCATTCCGTGTAAGTATCTTTCTGCCTCTTCAAGTTCTCTTCTAAATGTTTGTTCCCCATTTCCAAATTGCTTCCGGATAATTCTTAAAATTGTTTATTTTCCTAATATTCGTTTTATAGTTCGAAAGTTTCCCTGTTATTTAACGAGAATATAAAATTCGGTTCCACGTTGTCACTTTTTCTTCTTCTACCGACTTATATACTAAAACATTATTTTACTTAACAAAAATATTTATTTTGACTGTTTACTGGACTGGGGTCCTGCGTACAGTTACAATATACAGAAACAAAAAATACATTATTACATAAAAATGCGATCTCTAACAATGACTAACTTTTGAATATACAAATTTTATCCAATTAATTGGGCAAATAATGGCTATCGTGCTGATTCTGCTGTGCTACAATATATGTCTCTCGTCTTTGGTGTATTTTGGTGAGGACAGCCTGGATCAATGTCCTCTACTGTCCTGGGTTTTGTTTCTTCTAAATTTTGATTGGCCAGCTGCCAAACCTTTGCTGAAAAATTGATTGACAGCAAAACAAAACAGACATTTTGGGGAAAAAATTGAAAATGATTTGGTTTCATGTATTAAAGTACCCCCCAAATCAAAAAATCTATTTCTAACTCAGAGGCCCTCAAATACATCTAAAACATTTAGGGAATATCAATTTTAATTTATCAACGGTTTAGGCACTAGCATTGGTCAATTGATTTTTTGGAATCAAGGACCCACAAAACATGTTAGAGGTAATAATTTACTACATTAAGGAACATGATTTATGTATTTTTCGATTATCAGGGGCTGGCAATAAGTTTTACTGCTAAAAATCCACTGTTTTCTGGGGCATGATTACAATACTTTTTTCTTATGAAGTAATGGTGAGAAAGTAGTATCTTGCATAAGTGAAGTCCTTATGACACAAAAGATACAAACAGTAAGTACATTGAAAGGAAAAGAAACCAGGTTTGATAATTTTCTAACTTTGATGCTTACAGGACTTAAATTTGAAGTACGTACAAGAAAAGAATACTATAATGAATAATAAGCAACAAACATTGGATAAAACTCATAATCACAAAACTTTACAAAAACACGATCGTTATTTCCACAGGTTGTATCATAACCTAATGGTGGTATCTTAGTTGAGTACCAGCCATTTGCAACATCACCAATTAGAACTTTTGTCAAAATCATTGCTCTCCTATTTCCAATTGAATCATTTGCAAATTTATTAGCATATCTGGCAAAGGGAGAAAAACTTACACCACGTCCAAATTTTCCACGAACAGTTTTTCTCCAATCAAAATTATTCCTTACTATATTTGATATGTTTAATATACTTGTACAGTGAAAAAGCTCTCTCTCTTCCACAAGAATACCTTTTGTTAGATATTCTTGTTTTTTTAAAAGATAACATCCTAATAAGAATGGATTTTCAATTCTGTCAATACGAGTTATGTTACATATTAATGTGGTTGTAATTTTATCACAAACTGATACATATTCACTGGAAGATGGC
>BOPP01000003.1:1275902-1327900 GCA_017312745.1 Gryllus bimaculatus
ATTCACTTCACTCTTCACTGCTATGGTTTTAAGCACCTTAGATGAAAAGATGTGTTTAGTTAGTTTCGTTTTCAAGAAATTTAAAATGACTGAGAATACAAGTTCCGAAGCAATAATCAGTTCTTTGAAATCCGGGCCTTTACAGCAAGTCTCAGGAATTCAAATGAATGCAATGAATTAATTACCCATAATTAATGTAGCTCGTTTACAACTTTTTCCATGATAAATGAGTGTTTAAATGTGATATAAGAAAGAATTGTGCTGCAAATATATTGCAAGAAAAAAAGTATAAATTTTGCAATTGACGAAATAATGATACATTATCACTCGTTTCAATATTACCAACCTCACGTAGAAGTTCAATGAAGAAAATTGAATATTGCCATTACATACAAAGAGAAAATGCGCAAATCAAATCAAAAACTTCGTTTCCAAGATAGAAACGAAACGCCCCCGACGGACCTGAGAATGGGTAGCCTGCCTGTGCCTATACCTCAAATACAGTTACGTGATACGCGTCGTTTTACTAGTTGAACTCGGGAATTCCCAACATGGTCGCCAACTTCTGTATGCAAAGCACAGTTTTCGTATTTTATAGCTACCAAGTGAGCTCTATTTTTATATAGTTTGCGATCACTGATAGCCACTGATCTCTTTATCTAAAGTTGTTAACCAACCGAGTTAGAATACTCTAAACTCTTGGTTATGATGCAGTGCGTTTTAGTTCATAATATACTATATGCGAACGAAAGGCACCTGTTGGAAATAACATGTTCGTCGTAAGGTAACACTTTGACGGAGTATTTTCAATTGTTCAAGCGCGTTTTTCACAACCATAATCTTACAGAAAGATCTAAAACCATTCGATTACATTTTTCTGGTATGGCGCTTCTCGATATTACCCCACCGTGCGCTAGAGCACGCCCAGAATCTGCGACTAAATATGTATATGAGAGGAAGAGAGAGCGCTGTATATGAAGGGCAGAACAACGTCTATAACGGAAACAATAAGATATTACCTTGATCTAAAAAATGTGAATGGTAATGCATTTCAGAATTGGCATTCTGACCAGCCAAATAAAGAAAACGAGAGTAAATTTGTGTTTTTTAAGATTATTATTTTTTTCTATTTTTTTTTCAAAATTAGTCAGACTGTACTTTGGCCTTTAATTTAAAGACAGATATTTACATAAATTAACTGCTTTATAACAATACAATGTTTTTTAAGCCTTCGGATGGAAATAATAATTTTCGAAACGTATCTGTTTTTATGTATACATGTAATTTATGTTTTAATATAAAACAATGAGATTAATGTTAATATTCTATATGTTTTAAGCTTAAAACACGGAAAGCCTTATATATAATATATATAATTATATAGTATATATATATAATATATATATATATAATATATAATATATATATGTATATAAAAGGTATAATAAACATTTTCAGCTTTACAACGGTAGGTTGTCGTTTTCCTGAATTGTTATAATCCTTCAATCATGTTTAAAAATACCGCGTATTAAAAATACTTTGGGGGCGGGGGTAAAGTTGCCCAAACCACGAAATGATTGTTTTGAATAATATATTTTGAAATCATTATTATACTTCTAATTTTGTTTAAAATGATTAGTTTTAACACTGTTTTTATTTAGTAAGGAACATTATTAATCTTTAATTTAGTACTATTTATGGACAAAAGTAAGTTAATTTATTTAATACAATTACTGTTTTCCGATAATGTTTTCGTGGTGACAGTTGAGCTTGAAGAGTATGGCGAAGTGCGCAATATTGTCAACTGGTAGGTTGGAGTTCTTCACATATGAATGTTAGTTCAATTTGCCTTAGTTTTGTAATTGTGCGTAATTATTTCACCTTCGTCGTTATTTAAGTTTTAGAAGAAGATGCCTATACCGTTATTTCCCTACGTTAATGCCGAAAGTAACTGATCCTTTATGGTTCAGTAATAGACAGGACCTTGTGATGACGAAAATGAAACTCGCCGTCTTGGAACAAGAACAACAGACTTGGGTACGTAAATTGATTTGAATTTATTGAAATATATGTAGTTCTTTTATTTGTCTGTGCGCTTTATGTTAGGGTAGGTTTTTTGTAGTTTTAGCAGTTTTCTGCTGAACGTTCAAAAAATAACTTCCAACTTATTATTATAACGCATTTTTCTTAGCATGACCTGAATTTCATTAATTTAATTGGAATTGTAATATATTATTGTTCAAAAGTAAGCTCATTATGCTTCCTTCTGATGTTTTGTAGTATGAACCAACATAGCACAAGAGGAATTGGTGACATTCTGCCTATAGAAAAACTGCATTAGAAGATGTATTGAGAATAATTTAGGAATATGATTTTAAAATAGCTTTTGTTTTTGTATTTGTAGTGGTAATTATGTGACATACAATTATCTTGAAGACTAGAATGCGTTGCTTCTTATTGAATAAAACATTCATTTACTTAACTATTTTCTGAAACAATGTTTTTTGCTTGGAAAACAACTGAAATCAAGTGCATGATGCACATAAAATACTCACTGCCACATATCTATGAAGTCATACGTATTCAAGTTGTAGAGCAGATTGCATTTATGGAAATAAATGGAAAAGGCTTTTGCATTTATGGAAATCTCTTCAATTCCACTTTTTAAGAGTATTATAATAATAATGAAAATAAAAGTATTATGTATTTAATTGAATGTTCAAAAACATGTACACGTTTCCATAATTCCTCTATAGTCACTGTTTAACTTCTACAACCGGTCTAGAATATTTTCTGTAATTTATGTTTTATGACCTTCAAACTGTAAATTGAGGTTTCACGCACCAAAAAATGTTCTTCTTAAAAACACCATTTCTACAAAAAATTAAAGTATTCTTTATATTAGGATTTATTATTTTTTTTAAACACAAAAATTTTTAATTATTCAAATTTACCTTTGTTGAAAGTTTGGAAATCAAACAAGTTTTTATTATTACTTAAAATTAACATTTGAAAAGGAATATTTGTGGAAAGCAAAAATATTTAATAGTTGATTGATTTGAAATTTAATAACTATTTTTGTAGCAGCACAAAATAATTCTTTGCTTATGTAGTAAAAACTATAAAGTTTGCAATACAGCAAATACTAATTAATAGGAACAATCTTGGCAGTTAGGAGAGTACTCCAATATTGTAAATAGTCATATCCTAGTTGTTCTAAAGTGATATATTCTTCTGGATCTGTGTTATCTACTTGTGTAAACTTCGTGTACTGAAACTAAAAGTGATTGTACTGATTAGTTATTGCTCGACGTGGTTAGAAAGGCCAAGTTAGGCATTGGTTATTCAAACTGTAATGTAGTAGAACCGAATCTGAATACATTAATTCCAAAAATATCATTGCTATGTTAAGATTCCAAAATAAAATGTGTCCAAAGATATGTTTATATTCTCAAAAATATATAGGCGTGTGTCAGTTTTTGAAATGAAACGTTCTTGTGTGTGTGTAATGTTATTCCCTTCTTCTAGCACATTGAACCTTTCTTGTGTCACTGGCGAAGAAACAGATATTCCGCCAGCTCTGAAAACCAATTCTATTTCAAAAGTGGAATTTCTTCCAATCATCAGAATGAAAGTTGGCATGTTGCTTGTGAAAAAATAAAAGTTTCTGTTGTTTGCCATGCTGATGTATGTCGTTGCTTCACGCTGAAAAGGTGTGAACATGGTCTGACTAGACAATTAAGTTTTGTAGCCTATTTTGACTCTGTAGATTGTATTTGTTGAGACGTTTCTGAAGTTGTTTTAAGTGTTTTATATTCCTGTGAATATATTATCATTTGTTTCTATGTTAATGCACATTTACCCTTGACAGTTTAAAGTTATATGTGGCAAGCATTGTTATATATTGCGCCAGTTGTGACGGTTAGCGCTACTTTGACTGTTTACCCAAGCTCGTGGGTTCAAACCCGATCGAAGCCGTGGATTTTCTTAGGACGACCAAATCCGTTCGTACGCCTTCCTTCGGAGGGGAAGTAAAGACGGCTGTCCCATGTAGTAGATTTACTTGCATATAAAAATCTTAAGCCTAAATGACGGCCCTCTGAGCTAAATTCAAATCGCCTGTTTCTCGCCCACGAAAGACTCCTTTCTCTGCTGGTTGATGAAGGAGCGTAGCGAAATTTGCGGGTCAGATGGAAAGAGCGAGGCCTGGATGGCCCGAGTCTCGCCACGTAAAATATAGGCAAATTCATATTCAATTACAGTGGTGTGTGACATAACATTCTTGCGGGAACTTGAATGAGTCTTATATTTAATTTCAACTGCCACTTTCGAAAATAAACGTCAGTTTTTGAAATAATATATCAGGTGAGCTTCAAGTAGCTGTGAATTAGCTTTAAAAAAAGTGGTTACACTAGTCCTAAAATTCAAAACCAATGCCACCAAAATTTCCATATAAAATTTTGTTGCTTTTTTTTTGTTTTTGTGGCAGTACGCCCTTTTAACCCTTTTTATGACCATCGCTCGCTTTGCATTGATTTTCAGGTTTTCATTAAGACATTTGTCTTGGTAGTCTCAAACACTTGGTATTTTAGTGCTTACTCCTACAATTTTCCATTCAAATTCTCATTTATCTTCTTGGAGGTCAAGAGAAAAAGGAGGTTTAACTTGTTATTAACATTTACATTTACTACTATTCATATTGTAATGCTTTATTACTTTATTGTACCTGTAGCAGTATCTGCATATGATCTCGATTGTAATATTCTAAAAGATAAAGAGTTTTTTGAGAATACACAATTTTAACATTAGTTTTTATATTGTGAATGATACGAGTAAAGGTTGATAAATTTTTGTGTTCTTTACTTAATGATGATGAGTTCATACTTTGTGAAAGACGCCAACTTGTCATTGCATCAGTCTGCAACACATGATCTTTTGAATCTTTGGTTTCACAAATGACATAAATTCTATTGTTTGCCCTGAGCTTTTTCTCCCTGTATGTTGATTGATAAATCAGGCTCTTCCTGCAAACAATAAAACTTTGTTCATGATTTTAGTGTTATTTAAAAATATTTATATCGTCTTTTTAAATATTAATAATTATAATTTTAAATATTATATATTGTTTGTTGCAATGGAAGAGGAGGAAGGAAGATGATGAAGAAGAAGGATGACAATGATGATGACAGTGATAGCCAGATGACGAGATGATGAGGAGTTGGATATGGGAAGTATCCTACGATAGAGATTCTTCCAGTTGATGTAGGTTTCTATTATTTAATAATCCTACTTATCAAATATTTTGGGCTCTTGGTACTAGTAAATTTTCCCCTTTCTAATAGAGGTAATGATCTGTATTTAGTAATCATGTAACGCTTCCATTCGTTGGTAGCTCTCTGAGAGACCTCCTTCGGTTTCTCTATTTGTAACAAGTGAGGCATCATTCGATTCGTTTTCAAATCCTATATCTACTTTTGTGGATCCATCCCAAAATATTCCTTAATTTATCTAAGAAACACTTTTTTCCTTTAAGTAACTAAAATCACAATTTAGGTGACTTCATAGCTTTCTTCCTTTTGACTTTGACAATTGACTGGCTCAATCTTGGTTGACTCCCCTAGGGTAATTATGGGAGGAAGATTGTGTAGAAATTCATGTTTTTTGATAGTTTCAATGCACCTTGTACCCACACTGTGAATTACTCTTCTCCTTTCCAGCATTTATATGAATCAGTGGCACTTAATTCTTCCAATCAGTAATATTTTCTGATAAAGAAAGTTTTTAAACAAGTATTTTAACTTTTGTTAGCATACAAATTTATTAAAAATAATGGAACAGCTAGGCAACTGAAACATGTTTAAAACTTTTATTTTTAATTACGAACTTGTTAAGGAACTTGCTAGAAGTGTCATGCAAAAGCTAGTTAAAGAATATTGCATAGTAAAGGTGCAGCAGGAAGAAGACTTGAAGAAAATTGGTATAGTTGGGTTTATTGCCTTATCAATATCAATTTCCTTCAAGGTTTTATTAACTTTGAAAATAATTTTTCAGCAAAGTTGGTTTTTTGTGTTATCATTTGGAACTAGATGACTAAAGGCCATCTAGGGACAACAGCAGTGACAATATACTGGATTAAAAAAAAAAATTTTAAAACCAATTTTAAATATGCATTATGCTGGCAAAATATGAAATAGTATTAATGAATATATTTTAATAATAGAATAAATAAAATAAATAACTTTGCTTTTTTAAATTAATGTTTTAAGAGGTTAAGAAACATTACTTCCCTATTTACGGGTACAATCTCACCTTTTGGAACTAAAAAGACTTAAAAAATATCTGAGCCAGAAGCCATCATAGCAAAGTGAAACTTAACATATATAGGGACGTGAAATCCCAAGAACATTCTGGCCAGAAATCCCAGCAAAAGTCTGAACATGTGTTCCAGGAAATGAGTGGGAGGAAGATATACAAACTTCAATGAAACAAGACTTGTATGGGTAAGGAGCAAAGAACAAGCATGGAAAAGTGTTATGCTAGGATAATTGTTTATAAGGTGGAAGAAAAAAGAAGTGAGATATGAAAGTGTATTAAAACATTAAAAAAACCTTCCAAATGGAAAATGTTTGCAGGGCAACAAAAGTATCTATAAATAAATCTTGCAAACTGAAAATAAATAATTAGTCATGTTTGTCCCTCAAACTCGCCATGTGTAGCAAGAATGATGATGATTGATGATATGATGATGCATATGATGAGATGATAATGATATGATGATGCATTGATGATATGGCGATGGCGATGGCAAAATTGTCAAAAGTCAGATCTTCTAAAAAAATCTAGTTGATTTAAGATTACTTAAATTATTCTATCCTTTAATAATGTCAACACCTCATCAGCATTCCTACAATGAGTAATGTGTCAAAATGACCATTTTTTGTAGTATGGAAAACAAAAACCTTTTCTTTTCTTGTAAATTGTTTAAAAATATGTTAGAGAAGTAATCAATACATTGATGAACAGTTATTTCATACACCTCTTACATTACCAATCCCAATTTCATTCAACCAAGTTGTTTTTGTAATTCAATTTCAAACGAAACAAGTACATTGTGTATACCATTTTTTCCTGAATAATGAACTAAGTCCCAGTAAGAAACGAAAAATTAAGTGACATAGGCACTAAAAAATAATAGGAAAAACATTAATACACAAAAGCATCCTGAATGTTTAGAACACATTGCAAGACATGAAGCATCACTCTTCTTACATAAGTGCTCATAGATTCCGTTTTAGACCTCAGAAATTGGCAAGTTATTCTCGCAAATATGGGTAAACAAGATATACTACATACCGTTCAAGAGAACGGAAGAAAATATAGAAGTTCTAAAAACTGGTTCTGTCTGACGTACAACTAATAATAAAAGTCAGGAAATGAGAGGGAAAATATCTGAAATTTTCATTCTCTGCAGTTTTTACAATAAAAAATGAATCACAAGTTGTTTTTTTTTATTCTGAGTCGCAACTCTTCAAAAAGTATTTTCTTTTTCAATCACCTAAATGCTCTAACACATGACTTCTGAGCAGTGTTTTAAACTTGTACAATTTATGAACCTGCTCTTGTAATTTTAATCTGGTGTTTCATGGGTAAAAGTGTACATTACTCATATTGAGTACATTTAGACTTCATACTCCTTAAAACATGCAAAGGTAATTTCTGTTATTAATTTCTATCATATCTGTTTATTGCAATGTAAATCATTTCTGCAAGTTTTTCTTTTTTTCTTTTTTTTTTTTTTCTCCCAACGCAACTGTCTGACTTTTAAAAGTTGCAATTGGATGTCGGCAAACAATTTACATTGTGAATTTGAATGGCACTTACAAAAAACTATTTATTTCGTAAAAAACTCACAAAGGATTAATTAAGAGACCTACATTTATAAAAATACAAATGTTTAATACCAACTTTTCAAAAGTAAACCTATTTTTTGTGAAAGAGATTCTAAAACGTTGATCTTGGGATGTTCCGGGTGGACGCTGTTGGTCGATGGCTGTGTTGTTTGACGTTTTGGACCATCTTGTCGTGGTCTTCCTCAGGGCTTGTAGCCCAGTTCGAGGAAGACCACCGACAAGATGGTCAAAACATCGGCAACACAACCCTTCGATGCAAGCGTCACCCAGACAGCCAAGATCACACACATGACTTCTGGGCTGCGAAGCCTATGACTTTAAAGATTATTAAATGTCTATTTCTGTTGAGGCACAGAAACACTTTACATGATGAAAAAATTAGAGACATTTGGGGCTGACACACTAGCATATGGCAGAGACACAGATTTACATAGTTCGGCAAAATTAATCCACTTTTCTTTTATGTTAGGGTGCCATCAGGGGAAAACGAGGTACAGTTTTATTTCTGGGGAAACACTCTTCAAAATGTCTGTTCATCAATATTCCGGTAGTGAAAAAATCGGAGCATTGGGACAATTAAGATGAAAATTGGTAAATGAAAAAACCTTTCCATTATCAAAGCATTTGGCAGTCATTCAAGTTTTGAACCTGTTCCTCTGGCACCCTGTCCAGAAATAGTTTCTTGTACAGAAATGCTTACCTTCTTTCAGAAGTGAATTCATAAGTGCATATGCTACTGTTCTCGAAGATCCAACAGTTGAGTTTTCAACGCAAACAATTTCATTTCCCCTAACCTAAGAAAAGCAGAGACAAAAAAGGCTAGCTTTCTGTTACAAAGACTATTCCGAGAGGGTGAAGAGGACGGTCAAAAACTTGTATGCGAACTACCAAATGCTTTGATGATCCAAGGTTTTCATGAGATCTAAATATTTTTTTGTATTCACCCCTAAAAGTGGTGATTGACCTTCCCTATTAAAAAATATTTATTATTATTATTATTATTATTATTATTATATTATTATTATTAATTCATCATCATCATTCATTCATATATTTTTTTATCTTTTTGATAATAAGGGGATCAAAACCACATTAGCATACTTCTAGTTTAGGCCTAATATTTGTTGTATACATCACAATACATATATACAAAAATTGAGACCTGGGTGAAAAAAACAACCCAGAAGTTACATGAAAAGAAACAAGAAACCTTGTTTGGCCAAATAATTGAAAGTTGGAAAAAATAAACTGTAATTAGTTAAAAAGTTCCTTAAAATTAGCTTGACATGTAAAATAAACAGATAAATTAGAAATAATTTACCATTTTTTTATTTTACTTTCACTGTAGTGAATCAATCTCTATGTCAATTACATTTCATCATGTTGTGATGCAATAGTGCATAACAATTCTTAAAAATTGAGAATATTTATAAACTGGGAGATAGAAAGCTTCTCAAACAATGCTATAGAAAATTCACAGAACAGGAACAAAAGATAAAGCTATGTAATCTTCCAGGGTTCAACGCAGGGTCAGAAGAAGGATATATAAATAGTTACAACAACATTAATAGCCAGCTGTCATAACAATATCTGCACACATTTTGGATATGCATTCTTGGTGTTCAAATTTTAAGATAAGTTCAATCTTTCGCAAACGCAATTTTTAACCATATTGAATTCTTTTGGTATTGAGTTTTTCTACAATTCTTTCCATTGTTAGATCCATGGATTGTGTCTGTGCACTTTTTAAAAAATCTTAGTATAACACAAAGAGCAGGAGAAAGTTTTTGTTAGGCTGTGTGTTATCAAATGTCAGATAAAAGTACAAAAATGAAAGTCTTAGTTATTGTTGGGTAATGACGTAGTCAGGATTCATATGTAATTATGAATGTATTTTTTTTGTTTTCTTTGTACAGTTGTTTTTTTCTTGGCACTTAATTCAGTAAAATTGCCTGATATGCCCACGTGAAAGAAGCTGAATCTGTTTGCGTTTACACTTCTGATCCACACTGCCCTAGTTACTGTAGCCATGTCTGGTGGGTAACAGCACTGAGAATATTAACTCTAGGAGTGGAAAGTAAACTCTGACATTATGTTTTTTTAACTTACATTTAAAGTTCTGAGGAAATATGGTTGTATCAGACGTGTAGCACTTCGAAGAGAATTACTACAGTTGTCTGCTGCTGGTCAGTTTTTTTCTACATTGTTGCCGTTTGCTCTCATTGCCTGCTATACTCTTAAAAACTTAACCCTTGCAATAATGAGAAATATTTATTATTAAAATTATTTTAATAATAATATGTTTTGATAAACCGGTATTAATTATGTTTTTAATTAAAATGAAAAAACTGTTATTCCATAAAAGGAAAGTTTATTCCTTGTCACATAACTCGACATTTTGTGACTATTTGGTCAAATCTTCAGATCAAATCAGGTCTGAATAGAAAAACATATATAAATTACTTACAAATCGTAAGAACATTAAGAAAATAAGTCAGCGGGGGTCGAATTCGCTCACTGTCTGGAGAGTGTTTTAGTGGCCAGCTCTCTCTGTATGCGGTTTCTTCTATGGTTTCTCCTAAAATCCAACACGCAGGCGAATGCCAGTGCAACGAGACCCTTAACAAGACGGACCACGAACTGCACGTGTCTTCTTAATCCTTATCCTTCGCCAATCTTCACCGCCTTACACACTTTTACCTAACATGCACTACACTACACCACATGCCCGGGAAGGCCATATTGGGGAGCTTAGGAGTTGTCCCGCGGCTGTGACACAGTGCCAGATGGTGGAGATATCTGGTCGAGGAGAAACCTCACTAGCCCACCAGTAGGTCCGACTCCAAATCTCTCGCCTTACTCAGGGTAAGCCGCCCACCCACCCACCCACTAACTGCCTCCCTCCTCCTGAGCTAATCACATGTACTACACTTATGACTATCTCTCTCTTGTTGAGTGTTAAATGTGATATAAGAAGAATTGTGCTGCAAATATATTGCAAGAAAAATATAAATTTTGCAATTGACGAAATAATGATACATTATCACTCGTTTCAATATACCAACCTCACGTAGAAGTTCAATGAAGAAAATGAATATTTGCCATTACATACAAAGAGAAAATCGCAAATCAAATCAAAACTTCGTTTTCCAAGATAGAAACGAACGCCCCGACGAACCTGAAGAATGCTGAAGAATGACTACCTGCCTGTGCCTATACCTCAAATACAGTTACGTGATAGCGCGTCGTTTTACTAGTTGAACTCGGGATTCCCAACATGGTCGCCAACTTCTGTATGCAAAGCACAGTTCGTATTTTATAGCTACCAGTGAGCTCTATTTTTATATAGTTGCGATCACTGATAGCCACTGATCTCTTTATCTAAAGTTGTAACCAACGAGTTAGAATACTCTAACTCTTTGGTTATATCAGTGTTTATTCATAATATACTAATATGCGAACGAAAGGCACTGGTGAAATAACATGTTCGTGTAGGTAACACTTTGACGGAGTATTTTCAATTTTCAAGCGCGTTTTTCACACCATAATCTACAGAAAGATCTAAAACATTCGATTACATTTTTTCTGGTATGGCGCTTCTCGATATTACCCCACCTGCGCTAGAGACGCGCAGAATCTGCGACTAAATATGTATGAGAGGAAGAGAGAGCGCTGTATATGAAGGGCAGAACAACGTCTATAACAGGAACAATAAGATATTACCTTGATCTAAAAAATGTGAATGGTATGCATTTCAGAATTGGATTCTTGACAGCAAATTAAAGAAAACGAGAGTAAACTTGTGTTTTTAAGATTATTATTTTTCTATTTTTTTTCAAATTAGTCAGACTGTACTTTGGCCTTTAATTTAAAGACAGAATATTTACATAAATTAACTGCTTTATAACAATACAATGTTTTTTAAGCCTACGGATGGAAATAATTAATTTTTTCCGAAACGTATCGTTTTTATTGTATTACATGTAATTATGTTTTAATATAAAACAATGAATTAATGTTAATATTCTATATGTTTAAGCTTTAAACACGAAAGTTATATATATATATATATATATAATATATATATATATATATATATATATATATATATATATGTATGTATGTATATAAAAGGTATAATAAACATTTTCAGTTTACCAACGGTAGGTTGTCGGTTTTCTGAATTGTTATAATCCTTCAATCATGTTTAAAATACCGCGTGTTAAAAATACTTTGGTAAGTTGCCAACCTACGAAATGATTGTTTTGATAATATATTTTGAAATACATTATTATACTTCTTATTTTTGTTAAAATGATAGTTTTAACACTTGTTTTATTTAGTAAGGAACATTATTAATCTATAATTTAGTACTATTTATGACAAAGTAAGTAATTTATTTAATACAATACTGTTTCCGATAATGTTTTCGTGGTGACAGTGAAGCTTGAAGAGTATGGCGAAGTGCGCAATATTGTCACTGGTAGGTTGCGAGTTCTTCACATATGAATGTAGTTCAATTTTGCGTAGTTGTAATTGTGCGTAATTATTTCACTTCGTCGTTATTTAAGTTTTAGAAGAAGATGCCTATACCGTTATTCCCTACGTTAATGCCGAAAGTAACTGATCCTTTATGGTTCAGTATAGACAGACCTTGTGATGACGAAAATGAACTCGCCGTCTTGGAACAAGAACAACAGACTTGGGTACGTAAATTGATTTGAATTTATGAAATATATGTAGTTCTTTTATTTGTCTGTGGCTTATGTTAGGGTAGGTTTTTTGTAGTTTTAGGCAGTTTTCTCTGAACGTTCAAGAAAATACTTCACACTTATTATTCATAACGCATTTTTCATTAGCATGACCTGAATTTCATAATTTAATGAATTGTAATATATTATTGTTCAAAGTAAGCTCATATGCTCTCCTGATGTTTTGTAGATGACCAACATAGCACAAGAGGATTGTGACATTCTGCCTATAGGAAAAACTGCATTAGAAGTATGTATTGAGAATATAGGAATATGATTTTAAAATAGCTTTTGTTTTTGTATTGTAGTGGTAAATTATGTGACATACAATTATCTGAAGACTAGAATGCGTGCTTCTTATTGAATAAACATTCATTTACTTAAATAACTATTTCTGAACAATGTTTTTGCTTGGAAAACACTGAAATCAGTGGCATGATGCACGTAAATACTCACTGCACATATCTATGAAGTCAGTATTCAAGTGTAGGAGCAGATTGCATTTATGGAAATAAATGGAAAAGGCTTTTGCATTTATGGAAATCTCTTCAATTCATTTTTAAGAGTATTATAATAATAATGAAAATAAAAGTATTATGTATTTATTGAATGTTCAAAAACATGTACACGTTCTCCATAATTCCTCATAGTCACTGTTTCTTCTACAACCGGTCTAGAATATTTCTGTAATTTAGGTTTTATGACCTTCAAACTGTAATTGAGGTTTCATCACCAAAAATGTCTTCTTAAAAACACCATTTCTACAAAAATTAAAAGTATTCTTTATATTAGGATTTTTTTTTTTTTTTAAACACAAAATTTTAATTATTCAAATTTACCTGTTGAAAGTTTGAATCAAACAATTTTTTATATTACTTAAAATTAAAATTTGAAAGGAATCATTTGTGGAAAGCAAAATATTTAATAGTTATGATTGAAATTTAATAACTATTTTTGTAGCAGCACAAAATAATTCTTTGCTTTGTAGTAAAAATTATAAAGTTTGCAATTCACAAATACTAAGTTATAGGAACAATCTTGGCAGTTAGAAAGTACTCTGTAATAGTCATATCTTATTTGTTCTAAAGTGATATATTCTTCTGGATCTGTGTTATTACTTGTGTAACTTCGTGTTACTGAAACTTAAAAGTGATTGTACTGATTAGTTATTGCTCTGACGTGGTTAGAAAGGCCAAGTTAGCATTGGTTATTCAAACTCGTAATGTAGTAGAAACGAATCTGAGATACATTAATTCCAAAAATATCATTGCTATTTAAGATTCAAAATAAAAATGTGTCCAAAGATATGTTTATATTCTCAAAAATATAGCGCGTTGTGTCAGTTTTTGAATAAAACGTTTCTTGTGTGTGTGTATGTTATTCCCTTCTTCTAGCACATTGAACCTTTCTTGTGTCACTGCGAAGGAAACAGATATTCCGCACTTCTGAAAACCAATTCTATTTCAAAAGGGAATTTCTCCAATCATCAGAATGAAAGTTGCATGTTGCTTGTGAAAAAATAAAAGTTTCTGTTTTTGCCATGCTGATGTATGTCTGCTTCACGCTGGAAAGGTGTGAACATGTCTGACTAGACATTAGTTTTGTAGCCTTATTTTGACTCTGTAATTGTATTTGTGAGGACGTTTCTGAAGTGGTTTTTAAGTGTTTTATATTCCTGTGAATATATTATCATTTGTTTCTATGTTAATGCACATTTACCCTTGACAGTCTTAAGTTATATGTGGCAGCATGTTATATATTGCGCCAGTGTGACGGTTAGCGTACCCTGACTGTTGTACCCAAGCTCGTGGTTTCAAACCCGATCAAGCCGTGGATTTTTTAGGACGACAAAAATCCTTCGTACGCCTTCCTTCGGAGGGGAAGTAAACGGCTGTCCCATGTTAGTAGATTTACTTGCATATAAAAATCCTTAAGCCTAAATGACGCCTCTGAGCTAAATTCAAAATCGCCTGTTTCTCGCCCACGAAAGACCTCCTTTCTCTGCTGGTTGATGAAAGGAGCGTAGCGAAATTTGCGTGTCAGATGGAAGAGCGAGGCCTGATGGCCCGAGTCTCGCCACGTAAAAAAGGCAAATTCAATTCAATCAAGTGGTGTGACATAACATTCTTGGGGAACGTGATGATCTTATATTTAATTCACTGCCACTTCGAAATAACGTCAGTTTTTGAAATTAATATATCAGGTGAAGCTTCAAGTAGCTGTGAATTAGCTTTAAAAAAAGTGGTTACACATAGTCTTAAAAATCAAAACCAATCCACCAAATTTCCATAATTAAAATTTTGTTGCTTTTTTTTTGTTTTTGTGGCATACCCCTTTTAACCCTTTTTATGACCATCGCTCGCTTTGCATGATTTTCAGGTTTTCATTAAGACATTTGTCTTGGTAGTCTTCAAACACTTGGTATTTTAGTGTTACTCCTACAATTTTCCATCATTCTCATTTATCTTCTTGGAGGTCAAGAGAAAAGGAGGTTTAACTTTGTTATTAACATTACATTTACTACTATTCATTTGGTAATGCTTTATACTTTATTTACCTGTAAGCAGTATCTGCATATGATCTCGATGTAATATCTTAAAAGTAAAGAACTTTTATGAGAATACACAATTTTAACATTAGTTTTATATTGTGAATGATACGAGTAAAGTTGATAAAATTTTTGTGTTGCTTTTACTTAATGATGATGAGTTCATACTTTGTGAAGACGCAACTTGTCATTGCATCAGTCTGCAACATGATCTTTTGAATCTTTGGTTTCACATATGACATAAATTCTATTGTTTGCCCTGAGCTTTTTCTCCCTTGTATGTTGATTGATAAATCAGCTCTTCCTGAAAACCAATAAAACTTTGTTCATTATTTTAGTGGTTATATCGTCTTTTTAAATATTAATAATTATAATTTTAATATTGTATATTGTTTGTTGGCAGATGGAAGAGGAGGAGGAAGATGATGAAGAAGAAGATGACAATGATGATGACAGTGATAGCCACGATGACGAAGATGATGAGGAGTTGGATATGGAAGTATCCTACGATAGAGATTCTCCAGTTGATGTAGGTTTCTATTATTTAATAATCTACTTATGCAAATATTTGCTCTTGGTTACTAGTAATTTTCCCCTTTCTAATAGAGGTAATGATCTGTATTTAGTAATCATGTAACCTTCCATTCGTGGGTAGCTCTCTGAGAGACCTCCTTTCGGTTCTCTATTTGTAACAAGTGAGACATCATTCGATTCGTTTCAATCTATATCTTACTTTTGTGGATCCATCCAAAATATTCCCATTAATTTATCTAAGAAACACTTTTTTCCTTTAGTAACTAAATCACAATTTAGGTGACTCATAGCTTCTTCCTTTTGACTTGACAAATTGACTGGCTCAATTCTTGGTTGACTCCCCATAGGGTATTATGGGAAGAATTGTAGAAATCATGTTTTTGATAGTTTCAATGCACCTTTGTACCACACTGTGAATTACTCTATCTCCTTTCCAGCATTTATATGAATCAGTGCAACTTAATTCTTCCAATCAGTAATAATTTTCTGATAAAGAAAAGTTTTAAACAAGTATTTTAACTTTTGTTAGCATACAAATTTATTAAAAATAATGGAACAGCTAGGCAACTGAAACATGTTTAACTTTTATTTTTAATACGAACTTGTTAAGAACTTGCTAGAAGTGTCATGCAAAGCTAGTTAAAGAATATTGCATAGAAGCGAGGCAGCAGAAAGAAGACTTGAGAAATGGGTATAGTTGGGTTTATTGCCTTATAAATATCAATTCATTCAAGGTTTTATTAACTTTGAAATAATTTTTCACAAAGTGTTTTGTGTTATCTATTTGAACTTACGATGACTAAAGGCACATCTAGGGACAACAGCAGTGACAATATACTGGATTAAAAAAAAATTTTAAAACAATTTTAAATATGCATTATGCTGCAAAATGAAATAGTATTAATGAATATATTTAATAATAGAAATAAATAAAATAAATAACTTGCTTTTAAAATTTAATGTTTTAGAGGTTAAGGAACATACTTCCCTATTCCCTATTTACGGGTACAATCTCACCTTTGGAACTAAAAGACTTAGAAATATCTGAGCAGAAGCATCATAGGCAAAGTGAAACTTAACTATATAGGGGAGTGAATCCCAAGAACATTCTGGCCAAGAAATCCCAGCAAAGTCTGGAAATGTGTTCCAGGAAATGAGTGGGGAAGAATACAAACTTCAATGAAACAGACTTGTATGGTAAGGAGAAAGAAACAAGCATGGAAAAGTGTATGCTAAGGATAATTGTTTATAAGTGGAAGAAAAAGAAGTGAGATATGAAAGTGTATAAAACATTAAAAAACTTCCCAAATGGAAAATGTTTGCAGCAAAAAAGTATCTATAAATAAATCTTGCACTGAAATAAATAATTAGTCATGTTTGTCTCTCGACTCGCCATGTGTAGCAAGACATGATGATGATGATGATGATGATGATGATGATGATGATGATGATGATGATGATGATGATGGCGATGGCAAAATTGTCAAAAGTCAGATCTCTAAAAAAATCTAAGTTGATTAAGATTACTTAAATTATTTCATCCTTTAATAATGTCAACACCTCATCAGCATTCCTACAATGAGTAATGTGTCAAAATGACATTTTTTGTAGATGGAAAAAAAAACCTTTTCTTTCTTGTAAATTGTTTAAAAATATGTTAGAGAAAAGTAATCAATACATTGATGAACAGTATTTATACACCTCTTACATTACAACTCCCAATTTCATTCAACAGTTGTTTTGTAATTCAAATTTCAAACGAAACAAGTACATGTGTATACCATTTTTTCCTGAATAATGAACTAAGTCCAGTAAGAGAAAACGAATAAGTGACATAGGCACTAAAAATAATAGGAAAAAACATTAATACACAAAAGCATCCTGAATGTTTAGAACATTGCAGACGTGAAGCATCACTCTTCTTACATATGTGCTCATAGAATTCCATTTTAGACCTTCACAAATTGGCAACTTTATTCTCACAAATATGGGCACAAACAAGATATACTACAACCGTTCAAGAGAACGAAGGAAAATATAGAAGTTCTAAAAACTGTTCTGTCTGACGTACAACTTAATAATAAAATCAGGAAATGAGAGGGAAATATCTGAAATTTTCATTCTCTGCACTTATGCAATAAAATAGGAATTCACAACTTCACGGTCAAAATTTAGAAAGAAGAGATTGTCTTCTCAAGTTGCTTTTAGGGGTGCGCTCCTAAAGAAATTACTGTGAACAGACTTACGGGTTATAGATTGACCGTGATGTTTTCAAATACTCTTCTGCAAACTTTGAAGAAGGTATTTTCTTTTTCATCACCTAAATGTCTAACACATGTACTTCTGAGCAGTGTTTAACTTGTACAATTTATGACCTGCTCTTTGTAATTTTAATCTGGTGTTCATGGGTAAAGTGTACATTACTCATATTGAGTACATAGACTTCATACTCCTTCAAAACATGCAAGGTTAATTTCTATTATAATTTCTATCATATCTGTTATTGCAATGTAATCCATTTCTGCAAGTTTTTTTTTTTCTCCCAAGAACTGTCTGACTTTTAAGTTGCAATGGATGTCGCGAACAATTTACATTGTGAATTGGAATGCACTACAAAAAATATTTATTTCGTAAAACTCACAAAGGATTATTATTAAGACTTACATTTATAAATACAAATGTTTAACCAACTTTCAAAGTAACTATTTTTTGTGAAAGAGATTCTAAAACGTTGATCTTGGATGTCCGGGTGACGCTGTGTGTCGAAGGCTGTGTTGTTGACGTTTTGACCATCTTGTCTGGTCTTCCTCAGGGCTGTGTATGCCAGTTCTGAGGAAGACCACGACAAGATGGTCAAAACATCGGCAACACAAACCTTCGATTGCCAGGCGTCACCCAGACAGCCAAGATCACACACATACTCTGGCTGCGGAAGCCTATGACTTTAAGATATAAAATGTCTATTTCTGTTGAGGCACAGAAACACTTTACATGATGAAAAAATAGAGACACATTTGGGGCTGACACACTAGCATATGGCAGAGAAAAGATTTACATAGTTCGGCAAATTATCCACTTTTTTTATGTAGGCCTGCCATCGAGGAAAACGAGGTACAGTTTTTATTTCTGGAAACACTCTTTCAAAATGTCTGTATCATCAACTTCGTAGTGAAAAAATCGAGCATTGGGACAATTAAGATGAAATTGGAAATGAAAAACCTTTCCATTATCAAAGATTTGGCAGTCAATTCAAGTTTTGAACCTGTTCCTCTGGCACCCTGTCCAGAAATAGTTCTTTGTACAGAAATGCTACCTTCTTCAGAAGTGAATTCATAAGTGCATAATGCTACTGTTTCCTGAAGATTCCAACAATGTTGAGTTTTCACCAACAATTTCATTTCCCACATACCTAAGAAATAGGACAAAAAAGGTTAGCTTTTCTGTACAAAGAACTAATTCAAGAGGGTGTTCAAGAGGAACAGGTTCAAAAAACTTGTATGCGATCTACCAAATGCTTTGATGATGCAAAGGTTTTCATGAGATCTAATATTTTCTTTGGGTATTCACCCTAAAAGGTGTGATTGACCTTCCTATTAAGAATGATATATCATCATTATCATGCACTATTTCATCATTCTTTCTTTTGCCCTAATTTTCATATTTAATGTATGTTTTTTGCTGTGAGGGATCTTGGTTAATCTGCCTTTTGTTACTTTTTCAATGATGTTTTCTATCGGTTTTTGATAATAAGGGGATCAAACCACATTAGCATACTCTAGTTTAGGCCTAATATTTGTTGAATACATCACAATACATATATACAAAAATTGAGACCTGGTGCAACCCAGAAGTTACATGAAAAGAAACAAGAACCTTGTTTGGCCAAATAATGAAAGTTGGAAAAATAAACTGTATTAGTTAAAAAGTTTCCTTAAAATTAGCTTGACTTGTAAAATAACAGATAAATTAGAATATTTACACATTTCTTTTATTTACTTTCACTGTAGTGAATCAATCTTATGTCAATTACATTCATCATGTTGTGATGCAATAGTGATAACAATTCTTAAAAAATTGATGAATATTTATAACTGGGAGATAGCAAACGCTTCTAACAATGCTACAGAAATTCACAGAACAGAACAAAAGATAAGCTATGTAATCTTCAGGTCACGCAGGGTCAGAAGAGGATATATAAATATGTTATAACAACATTAATAAGCCAGCTGTCATAACAATATCTCACACATTTTGGATATGCATTCTTGGTGTTCAAATTTTAAGATAAGTTCGATCTTTCCAAACCAATTTTTAACCATATTGATTCTTTTGGTATTGAGTTTTCTACAATTCTTCCATTGTAGATCCATGGATGATGTCGTGCACTTTTTTAAAAATCTTAGTAATAACACAAAGAGCAGGAAAAGTTTTGTTAGGCTGTGTGTTATCAAATGTCAGATAAAGTACAAAATGAAGTCTTAGTTATTGTGGGTAATGACTAGTCAGGATTCATATGTAATTATGAATGTAGTTTTTTGTTTTCTTTGTACAGTGTTTTTTCTTGCACTAATTCAGAATTGCCTGATATGCCCCACGTGAAGAAGCTGAATCTGTTTGGGTTAACTTCTGTCCACACTGCCCTAGTTACCTGTACCATGTCTGGTGGGTAACAGCACTGAGAATATTAACTCTAGGAGTGGAAAGTAACTCTGACATTATGTTTTTTTAACTTACATTTAAAGTTCTGAGAAATATTGGTTGTATCAGACGTGTAGCACTTCGAAGAGAATACTACAGTTGTTCTGTGCTGGTCAGTTTTTTCTACATTTGTGCCGTTGCTCTCATTGCTGCCTATACTCTTAAAAAACTTAAACCCTGCAAATAATGAGAAATATTTATTATTAAAATTATTTTAATAATAATATGTTTTGATAACCGGTATTATTTGTTTTTAATAAAATGAAAACTGTTATTCCATAAAAGGAAAGTTTATTCCTTGTCACATAACTCGACATTTTGTGACTATTTTGGTCAAATCTTCAGATCAAATCAGTCTGGATAAAAACAAATATAAATTACTACAAATCGTAAGAACATTAAGAAATAAGTCAGCTGGATCGAATTCGCTCACTGTCTGGAGGAGTGTTTTAGTGGCCAGCTGCTCTGATGGGTTCTTCTATGGTTTCTCCAATCAACACCAGGCGAATGCCAGTGCAGTACCCTAACAGACGGACCACGAACTGCACGTGATCTTTCTTATCCCTATCCTTGCCCAATCTTCACCCCTTACACACTTTTACACTAACATGCACTACACTACCACACATGCCGGGAGGCCATTTGGGAGCTTAGAGATTGTCCCGGCTGTGACAGTGCCCAGATGGTGGGAGATATCTGGTCGAGGAAAACCTCACTAGCCACCAGTAGGTCGACTCCAAATCTCTCGCCTTACTCAGGGTAAGGCCGCCACCCACCCACCCACTACTGCCTCCTCCTCCTGAGCAATCACATGTACTACACTTATAGGACTAATGACCTTGTTAGTTGATATGCCCAGGTAAAGACAATTACATTGAAGCTGAACAAAACAAATTTAGTACAACATTAATCTAGTTCTTAATCACTTATAATTATACCTGCAATTTTGTACCAGAAAATCTGGATGCTGGAACTATAGGTGGATGAATGGAGGTGTCTTGCATTGGAAGCTTTTGAGCTGAATCTTTGTAAATACAGCAGTATTATGATCTGTTGTAGTATTCTGGAGATCATTGAGATATTCTAATTTTGAAGGGTACTTTACATGATGCCTGTAGCATTTTCAAACTTTTCTGGGAAATTGCTGAAAAATGTTTACTCAAATAGAAGAGGGTCTAATTTTTAAGCATGGTATGGTTCTAATTGTCATCAAAACCTTGTTACATTTAGAATATTTCAAAAATCTTTCTATTTAAAACTTTTGGGTTTGTGTGGATAGAAGTTAGAGCTTTGCACGCATCAAAATTTTATGATTTTTGCTTTAAATGAAAAGTAATAAGCCTCAGGTGTCTTATTGTTTTTTATTATTAGCAGTTTTTATAGTATAAACACTTAATTTTAGTAGAGTCTTAAAATTAATTGAATGAATTCTTATCAGCCATCTTTTGTTTAAAGCATTGTTTAGTTGTCAAAAACACCCAAATCTACCATGAGCATGTACAAGTTAGGTTGGAGTTATTAGAGTTAGGAAATTGAATATATTGAATTTTTCAAAGTTCAAAGATTGAGTGTTTTTAAGTCACGACAATTGCGGAGTGTATATAAACACAATTTCAAGCAATCTTTTAAAATGTGTGTCCCTTCACAAATAAGGTTTAGCAATTATAATAATATGTGACCATTAAGTTTTTCAGGTACAGGTTTGGGGAACGGCAGGTTTTCTTTACTATCAATACCCACATAATTCATGTAGAAATCTTCACATAATGAATATCTTCAGAATATGAAACATTTCATTTACATTTTAAGGAACATGTTAGCTATGTTTTCATTGTGAATAGTGATTGTGTTATTTTAGAATTTGTAAACCTCCCTAATTTCATAACGATTAAGTCGTTAAGTCTTGTTACTGAACAACATGAAACAGTTTTTTGAGTTTACTATTTTCCATGTAGTGAAGATACAGGACTTTTCTATAACTATATCCCACACGTATCTCGTTTTCGCCATGCATTTTTTTGTGTCAATATTTTCTGCTTAACTTTGTTGAAATGTAGATCTTTAGATGATGTCATGCACTTTTTTAAAAATCTTAATAATAACGCAGAAGAGGAAAAGTTTTGGTAGGCATGCATTCCCACTAGTTTTCCCCAGATTCTGAAACAATAGAGCATTACTGAAAACTGCATTGCTCTATGAATAATGTTCTTTCTTCAGTTAGATGGACTGCTGTGCCAACTGATATGCTTCAGGAGTGTCAATGTAATGAGTCCACTTGAGGTTAGGGATAGTTGTAATGAATGATTTATGTTGCTCCAATATTTTTAAAAAGACTCTGAGAATTGATGTAAATCATGGTTGAAAGTGTTTGGGAATATTAAAAGGAGTCCTCCGGTAGTCGTTTTAAGCGTGATGATGCACATTAAAGGTAAGCAGACAGCTCACAATCACATATATGTAATCAAAGACTCCATTATGTTAACTTTTATTGTGTATTCAATTAAACTCTAATATAGTAACTTTTAATCAGAGTAATCCCATTTCCTCAAATAGAAATTTTGAAATGTATTTTCCTTGAATTCAAGCAGTATAAATAAATATTGTGTTCAAACAAGCTTTCCCCCATTGGCAGAAGAAAACCATAGGGAGTAATACTGATCCCAGCACAAGTTAGCTAATAATTGCAAAATGAATGTAAATCATTTCTACTGGTTACTCACTCCCACCTCCAGCCCAATTTTGTTTTGGCTTGCTAGAGAGTCAAAATGATTGACCATGTGACTGAACCTAGGGCATGATGAGGCAACCTGTCCCGGGTGATGCAAAAGAAATGACAAAAGGGAGAGAACTTTACAAGGTGTTTTTTGGTGCAGTTAAGGTTAATCAATGCTAATTATAAAGCAATGGGACATAATAAATAAAAATAATATAAATAAAATTTCAGAAAAGCAAAAAAGAAAGTTCTCAAAATTGCCATCTTCAAAAGATTTGCCTATGTATCTAGAAAGGAAAGAATTATAAATAAAGTTTCAGAGATTTTGATCTGCAACATAACATTATAGTGGAAGTTGAAAAAGGACAACTCATGGTTCAAGTATGATAAATGATTGAATCAAGAAAGGCTTCTGAACTATCATTAGAATGATTACCTAGTGAAAGATGAAAATGAAGTTGTTAGACAAAGAGGAGCAACAAAATACAAAATATATTAAGAAGTGGAAATTACCTCTTGATTCCTGGGAGAATAAAAGATGGGGAAAACATTAGGCACCACAAAGCTGAAATAGTGGTCAAAATGCTATTTATTGCTACCTGTGAATTGTGAACAGATCAAGAATTCTCTTAAGAGTTAATTTTGAAAGCAAAATAAACTTCTTTTGGTTGTGCACAATCCATTCAAAAGTTTGTCACTGTTGTTATTTTGTATAATGTTAGTTTGTATAGAGGTCAGTTGGAATGTATTCTACATTGTTTTTGTGAAGAAAACAGAAAGATTTTTCAAATTATTTTAATATATGTTGTGTGTTCTTTGGAAATGCACAGTAATAAGTGTGTATTGAAATGCTTCATTCTTATCTATGTGCACAGAATACCCTTCTCCCCGTAGTACAGTATATCATAGTACATCTCACACAGTTTTTAACTGTTTGTTGACAATAAATTAATACGAAATTTAATTAATAGAAGAAAAATCCTGGGTCTTGTTTTGTGCCCAATTCAAACCAAGTATCACTTTCACTATTAAAATAATTGTATTAAGATTACAGCTTCAGATTCACTTGCCAATCCCATTAGCTTTGCATTCAGTAATCCATTGAGCAATTGCTGAGAGAGTCCCTTGGCTTGCTTTTGAACATGAAAATCTAGTTATTGTCCTCTCTCATATATTAAATATATACCAGGTGTTATTTTCACAACAATGGGGGAAGGGGATTGTGATATACTAGTCCTATTTCAAATAAAATGTTTTGTTTTTTGTTTGTTTTTTTTCAGGTGAGATAAAATATAGTACAAAATACAAAGTTCGAATCTGAATGCTGCACAACATGCAAGAGGAGTCATTTTGTGTGATTGTGTTTGTGAATTGCAAGATATTTTTATCCCAGTGATGAAGTACTTCTTTAAGAGGGTGCTATAAAGTGCAGAAAAATTACTTAATTGTTGTAAATGGTAGTGTGTTATTGTTTTGCAAGTGAGTAAGTGAAGAAGAAAAATGCTTTATTATGGCATGAGTGGGAAGACATTGTAGCACATGTTTTTACGGGTTGTGTTTTTGGAACACACTATATTTTTGCCACACTTTACATTTGTGACATTTTGTAAGTGTCATGCATATGAATTGCGTGAAGGAATTCAGAGCAATAATATTGACATTTGTAGATATTTGTTTGTATGTTGTGGACAAATCAATAATTAATTTTTATTAGGGAATGGGTAGGTAATGCAGAGAGAGAGAGTACAATTCACAATTTTTTCTTCTTTCTGTATTGCAATAAACACCACTGATGCCTAGATTACGAAAGTTTATTCATATCTGTCATATTGAGAAAAAATAATATTATCTCAGTAAATATCTAAAAAAAACTTGTGATTGAATATAGTGACATGAAAGAATTAAAATAATTTCTTTTGAATTTCATTTTTTAGTGAAAAAAATGAAACTACTTCAGAATACATGTATACAAACCATTATACTTGAAATTTTTTATAATTTGCTTTTATTACTTACTATCCTTTGGCAGTGGCTGTCACCAAAAAACTCCCCACCCCAGTCCAAATAGATTGACATAATCAGCTCTAAATTATAATTTCATATTGCCATTACTCTTTGAAAAAAACCTAAGGTTGCTAACCCTATTTTGATAAATTATTGCATTTTCTTCTATTAATAGCAGTCCATTGCTCTCATAAAATTTTTCTATGTAATTGAACCTCCGATACACAAGTTGTTTTGTGCCCGGCAGATACTTCAATTTCACAATTTGTATACTTGTAAGATGTACAATCTAATTTTTGAGTTGTAAAAAATTGCACACCTCGTTTGTTCCTTCCTTATTGATCTCGATGACGAGGCAAGAGAGTTGGTAAGTCCCCAACTTCCTCGCGTAATCAGTCAATGCTCTTTCGAGTAATGGCAGTATCGACACGTTTATATTCTGGAACAGCTGAGCGGCGGCGGGGCAGCAACCCCGGGTCCCCCCCCTCCCACCACCCCTTTAGCGACCGGGCGCTGGCCGCGAGGTGAATGACTGAAGTGTCAAAGTTGGGTGACGTCATCGGCATCTTCGTCCGCGGAAGTCGACCGAAGGGCGAGCGTGTTGCCGGTCCAGCACCCGGCGCCGGACGGACAGGCAGCACGCAGTGCGTGCAACATCATGCAGTTTTAGCGATTTAGTTGAATATTTGCGTACGAGATGCAAGCAAAGGTGTGTGTTTAACCGGCGAGGCGACGGCTCGCGCGAGGGAGACAGAAAATGTGACGTCACCGTTACGACATGCTCTCGCGTCGTTCGCCGGCGCTCGGGTGCCGTCGGCAGCATGCGAGGAGGTTCGGCGGCGGGCACGGCCAGTGGTCGCCTATGGCCTGACCCGTGCGCGAGGTGAACGCCGAGTGTTTTTCAGCTGTTCTTGTGGCGGAGTGTGTAATAATTGTCGAAAACGAGTGACAACCCTCAGTGATTGTGCGTGCTTCGATGTGAAGTGGATTGCCATAGTTGAGTTGTTAGTGGCTGCAGTTGTGTCGGACTAAACATATTTCTGGAGGTAAGTAAAAAAATCAACAGCGCCCATCACGTTGTTTTGATGTCAATGACCTTGGGAAGCATGCAGTAAGAACAGCGATTTCAGCGCATTTATTTGGGTAGTCGGTGAAAGTGATATTAGCGAATTGTGGATGTTGAAATGTCATGTGGTAGATGAAATGAAACACATGACATGTATTGAGATACGTTCATGTTGACATTGGTGTGATGACACGAAATTTGACTGATGTTGATGTTCTTGTTTCAATTTCATTGTAAATCTTTAAAAAAAATCTTCGCTTTCGAGTATGCAATGATTGTCTTGGAAATTCAAAATTGAAACTTTATGTATTCATTTTTTTCGTTTCAAGGTATCTTGACTTGTTTATTTTAATAACAAGAAGTTGATGCCAATGTTACTTTCAGTATTAAATTCTAATGCGTTTTTGAAGTATTTTCGAGTTACTTTCGAAATGATGCTGTGGGATCCCTTGTAAGGTAAAGATGTCAGTTGAGGAGGGCATTGAACCACTTTCACTTGTTTCTGTCGGCAAGTGTTTTTTTGAGCGCGTCACCGAGAACGGGTACAGAATGTTGTTGTTTTTTTTGTTTTTTTTAGCCTTGAGTAATAAATCTCTGAAGACTGTGGATATTAAAGGTTTCCATGAAGATGAAAAATAGTATATTTGTGGTAGAGGTCACATCGGGTCATGTGTCACGTGTGACTAAGCTAAATTGCAAGTTTACCAATGATCAGCTTGGTATTTGAAATATTTGCTGTCAACTGTGCGTTGGGAATTAAAATTGAATTATTTTATTTCTGAAGTGTTGGTAGGAATATATTTTCAAAAATAAATATTCATAGAAATCTTTAGGCAGGCATGTTTTTTATTTCCAATAAAATTCATAGAATGTGAATACAGAATAAGATGAAAAGCTAGAAGGAGACGATTCATTGTATTTTAGTGTTAACAGACTGCAAACATTCATGAAAACAACTATGTTAATATTTAATAATAGGTTTTCGTACTGGTGCGTTTTTTCGTTCAAAATTGTATAGGGACATTTCTCGTGATGAAACGTTCTTTAATGTTTTTTTATATTTTCGTTAGCATTTTTTTATTTTATTGTGAAATATTTAAGGCTTTTCCCAAGCTTTTCGGTGAAAATGTTTAAAATACTATAAAATTTAAGTGAACTGAACTTAGTCGATGTAATGTTTATTTCATGAAAAAATCATTTAGGAAAACGTTAATGATAAAATAAATTGCTGATTACGTCTGCCTGTTGCCACGCGTCGCTCACAACCCTTTAATGTACCAAAATAGCCAATGTTCAAAATACTAGTGTATGATGACGTATTCGTATTAGTGACAGTGATTGTGTTCATTTGTTCGTAAAGGCATCAAGATGGAAACTTCGAAATGCTACAGTTGTAATCTCTGTGGCTTTGAATCAAACGGTGCGAAAGAGTGAAGAATGCACGTAAATAATGGAGCAAGTGATGCTAATGAAACGATGTACGTTTGTATATGTCACAAATTCCTCGCTGTGTGAAGAGTGTTGGTATACGCTTACTCGAAAAAAAAACTTGCTTTAACTGCATAACGCAGAGGAAGTTATCGAAAAGTTTTTTTGTTTTTTTTAATTCGCGCAATGTTCACTTTTCAGATTATATATATAAACACACACAGAGCAAAACATTCCTTTGTTGTTGTTCAGAAGGTTCAGTGACCGATGTTGGGATCACAATTAAACAGCACACTGTGTTTCCAATGTAGTAGTGGAATATTGAAGATATGTAGATTCGCATCTTGAATGGATTCTAACTCTAAAATAGTTTATTTTATATTCGGTAGGGAATATTGAATACGAACTGTTCGTGGTTTGTTACACATTGATGTATATTTTCATTAGCGCAACATGATGTTTTGATGAATACAGAAGTTATTTTTTTTAATGTATCATTTTCTTTTACAAGCAAGGCATTTAAGCTAAGGGGGCATTATTTTTAAATTAATAGCTAAGCTTATAGAAATTGTTAAAAGTTTGAACGTCTTCGTTTGTTCTTCTTCCTCACCCATCCACTAGCATTCTACATTCGTGTGTGCAAAGTTATTCTGAAAAGGAATCTGCTTCATCCTTTACACACATCGCGTTCTTCAAGGAGTTCCGTTCAGGAGCGCTGTCTTCAATTAATCTTCGATTCAACGAACTTGATTAATCATTTGGAGAAAGTAGCCTAACAGGAATCTATTGAGCCAAGCTTATTTTTCTCCTCTCAGGATTGGTTTTACATTAACTAATTGTGCAAGTTTGTGGGTGGACAAATAAATTTTAACATGTTAGTGAATATACATGCAGACGGAATTGTTCATGAAAGCGTATTGCCTTCCATCACGTAATTTCATTGATTTATTGCATACGAGTTTTGGACGTTGCTCTTCAAATCCAACATCAGCCATTTTCACACCCTTATTTCAGCATTGAATGGATAACGATGATGCTGAGCTGGCGTATCTTAATTTGAATTACGAGAAGCAGCTTTCTTATTTTAATATCGTGCATGTTAAAAATGGTAGGTTGCTCGGAAGCACCTCGCACTCAAGAATCTTCATAAGACCCTCGTTGTTCTTTCTTGGGGCGACGAACTTCCTTGACCTCAGAATCTCCTCCTCTCAATCTCTGCTAATGGAAGGCTGATGATCTCGGAAGAGTTGGGAGTGGGTGGATTAAATTGAGAGAAGGTTGACTTGAGGATGTTAATAGATTTGTATGAAATAAATTGATGATGCGTGTTTCGATAGTTTCTTGCAACGTATCCAATGCTTTTAAAGAAATATATCGTATTTATTTTGCGTTATAGCAATCAAAGCAGAGAAAGAAAACAGCGGAAAAGAAAAATAAATAATGAAGTTACCCAAAATAAAGCAGGAACATGGTTTTAGATTTTTTTGGCTTTATTTTATTTTACTTTATTCTTTACTTCATCTTTCGTTGTTGAAGTCATGTGCTCTTGAAATCGAGCACACAGCGAGTATGTGAGTAATCCCACTGGTTACTCGGAACGACCGCTATGTCGCGTGAGAAAGAGTGAAAGTCAGCGAAAGTTCCGGAGGCAGGGCGAGGTAACGGCTTCAGTAAACATCTAAAAGTTGCCTTTTTAAAAAAGTTATGAGCGATTTCATCGTTTGTTATTATTCGAATGAGTGTTCATAAAACCGTAACAATATTCGTAAAAAATTGATACGTAATAAATAGTCGAAAAACGCCCAAGTGAGATCGTTTTCCTCATAAAAATCTGGACTTAAATATCGCCAAACCTGATTGTCAGAAGTGGCATTCTGGGTGGAGGGGTAAGAGGGAGCAATTGCCCCCCCCCCCCCAATCTTGGGACAAATATGCATTTCATTGCACGGATCTTCACATTTATATAATTTAAAAATTGCTGTATTTTGAGAAATAATTAAGCGAACAGCAATTTTATTAAGCTGTTCTAATAATTATTATACATTATATGTTGATGAACTTCAGTTCAGTATTATAAAACGCGTTGTATGATGTTCAACGTTACTGTGAATATCCTTTAATTAATATATCCTCTCTCAATTATATTTTGCTTTTAAACGTTATTTTCATAGAAATTGAAGTTTCGAGTCTAAAATTGAGTCGTAACTCTCAAAAAAGAAAGAGTATTTTCAGTTGATTACAGACTATAAATATAAATAAAATTATAAATACTTTCGATCTTGGAATAAACCCAAGATTGCGTTTTAAATAAAAGAATTTATTAATGTAGATTTTAAATGTGTATCCTACTATTATGTTTAATGATTTGTGATCATAATAAAAAATAAACATTTTCGATATATAATTCACTGAGAAAAATACATTGTTGAATTAACAGTTCGGACCGTTCAAATAACAATGAAGATCGTCACCTGTGTTAAATTAATCTAACAACATTCAATAATTAAATAATTAATATAGTTGGAAATGTATAATTGCAGACCAATTAATTTAAAGCATTAATATAGACAAATATTTGTATGTTTATATTGCCCCAATTTTGCTCTCCCCCTCCGCCAATAAGAGTTCCGAAATCCCTTTATAGACAATACTGAAATCGAACACATCAATAAACATGTTTTGCAATCTCATCCCAACATTTTAACTATAAATAGTTGAATGATGAATAAAAATTTCCAAAAAAAAGCGAGGTTAGCAACATCTGAAAATAGAAGTTTTCGCTTCAAAGTTATAGAAAACGTATTTGCTTGAGTAAACGAACTGCGGAATCGATTTTGTTTTGTATTGCTAACGAAATAGTAACACACCTTCTCCACTCCTACTGCTGAAGCTCAACAAAATGTGCGCATAGTGAAGCTACATTTATGTCCAGAGGCAAAGCAAGTGACTATCCCAGCATTCGTTCAAAGAATCTGAGAAACTAGACAAAAATCTGATCGAGATGGGGACCATTGACCCGGAAGCTTAAGTACACACGTATTACATATACGTATTAAGCCATTTTTTAATTATACAATACAGACGTAAAACAATACACTATATCTTTCTTGTTTACGGTCGGTGTAGTCTCTAATTGTGTAGAAAACGTAATGCAGCAAAAAATATTTAATTTTATTTTATATAAACCCATTAAGCTGCGACGCGTCTCGTCATTAAATTTTACGCATGCAACGGCGCACGTAGCGACTGCGTTTTCGGCAATCGCCTTTTCTCGGGAAGAAAGGACTCTTGCAGTAGCGCACAGCTTCCCGCAGGGGAATGGAATCTCGTGCGTTTTCTCCAAATAGCAAACAGTGCTCACCAGTGGCGTAACGAAATGAGTGCGGGCCCGCCCGCAAAACTTTTGTTCGGGCCGCCTTTTTTCGCCTAAGTGCTTCGCGGTATTAGCGCAAACCGGCAGCAGTGAAGCAGAGGAAGAAATGATTCCTAATGAAACGCAGCCCTCATATGAAAACGGCCCCAGTTTTCATTCACGAGGGCAATTATGAAAAACTTGGTAGTGAAATTCATTATTCTATTGGTGATAAATACTAAGCATTCTTTAATAGAGTGGTGAAGTTATCACTTCCCCAGAACACTACAGGAAGATAACTCTACTAAATGTCAATAACTAACTATCACACATTTAGTGATCCAAATAGTAAGTTAAAAAGTGCTATCACTCGTAATATTCCAACTGACCAGTCCCAAAGTGAAATCGGCAAGGAACTTAAAATCATGAAGGTTACACGTCTGTTTCGTCAAGACAAAACCCAATGCCGCTCCGCGATAGAACTCCATGGCTTATATGAACTTGAAAAACTATTTAAAATTACCATACTGTTCAACACAATTGTTTCAGAGGAACTTCGTGAAAAAGTGATTTAGTTCAATACAAACGTCTAGAAGTGGAACACACAAGACACTATTGTAAAGCCGCATTTAAATATTTATATTGTGGAAATAATGATGAAACAGCCTGATCCCATGCGGAGTCTCTTCGAACTGTGGGCTTCTGGTAGGCTGTTCTTTTGGGCTTTTGACTTCTCTCCCCCGTAGGGGGTCAGGAGTCTGTGTTGTTGGTAGACGATTGATTTTGTTTATGGAGAAAAGGGTTGTTTTATTACAGTTTTGGATGACGGGAGTTTGGGATCTTGGGGAGAGACGGGGATGGGCGGGGAGGATGTGAGCAAGGGGTGGAGAAAGGAGGCGGCGGAGTTGTCGACGGTGTCGTGAGCTGTGTCAGTAATATTTTACAGTTTGTGGTCGGTTCGTTAGTCGTTTGTTTGTCTTTGCCCTTTGGCTTAGGTGATAGGAGGGGAAAGTTGAGTGTCTAAGGGATGCTTTTTCCGGGTGTATCGGGGTGAGATTCTGAGGATATGGAGATGAGGAAGGTTTCGGAATAGGGGGTTGTTGATGTATTTTTGAATTTGGGCTATGCGGAGTTGTGGAGGTATGTGAGGATGTGGGGTATTTAGTTTTGGGATCGTATGGAATTGTAGAAGGTATGCGTGGGTGGGCTGAAGGTGAGGGCGGATGTTGTGGTTTTCGACGCGGGTTAATTTTGTGCGATTGGTGTGGCATGTAGCGAACCAGGTGGCAATGGGACGGATGTAGGAGTTATAGGTTTGGATTTTTCTCTTGGTGGGTATAGAGGGATTAGTGAGGATGGGGTATAAGCTATTGGTTATCCTGGTTGCTTTGACAGTAGTTTTGTGGATATGATGGGACCACAGGAGTCTGCGTGAGGTTATGCCGAGGTAGAATGTTTCTGGTGTTGAGGAGATAGATTTGTTTGCAATGGGGAGGGGAGGGGGGTTGGATGGATATGTTTTGTAGCAAAACATGATGGCTTGGGATTTGAATGGGTTTATGGTAATAGAGGTTTGGGAGACCCAGAGGTGGAACTTGTGTAGGGATTCGTGGAGGTAGGATAAGGATCGGTTTAAGAAACGGAAGGATGCTATGAGGGCAAGGTCATCGGCATAAAGGAAGGTTCGTACTCTTGGTGTGGGTTGAACTTCAATTACATGAATGGAAAATAGGATAGGGGCTAGCACAGCGCCCTGCGGTATGCCGGCTTGGATTGGGTAGTTGGAGAGGTTTTTGATTGGGGTCGGAGGTGGAAGGAGTTATGGTTTAAGTAACTTTGTAGTATTGTGTGGATATGATCGGGGATATAGGGTCGAATTTTCATGAGGTGGGAGACGGTGTCGTAGGCTTGGTAATGTCGGTGAAAATGGCAGGGATTTGTTTTCTATCTTGGAGTGGGGTGGCTATGGCGAGGTTGGGTTTTGAGGGCCTCGGAGCCACCCTCACGGAAACTATATCGTGTGGTGTTTATGATGGTATCGAGGATAGGTGTTAGGCGGAGGAGGTTATTTTCGAATATTTTACTTAGGATGGGAAATAGGCAGGTGGAACGGTGGTTATATGTGAGCCGATGATCCGTGCCAAGTTTTGGGATCATGGTAACTCGAGCGATCTCCTAGACGGTAGGGAAGTAGGACAGTCTGAGGCAGGACTTTGGGATGAGGATATTGAGGTCTATTGCGTTTTTTGATGAGTAAGTTGGGATGGGAGGACTCCATCGGGTCCGGGAGATTTACTGCAGTCTATCGCCTTAAATATTTGTTTCACTTCGACGTCGTTCGTCGTTCATGTCTATTGTTGGTCCGGTGGTAGGTGTGGGGTTTCAAGGAAGTTCCAAAGAACACTGTCTGGGATTGGGATATTGGGGAAGAGGAGGCTTTCGGTCAGGGGTTTAGCAAAGGTATTGAGGATAGTTTGGGGCTTGCTCTCTTCCTCATTGTTTAGCACATTCACCTCAGATATTCCCGATACCAACACACAACGGCGCTTTATTCTGACGACACAGGCATTTATGCAGCGGACACATCTTTCGTCCGGCATGCATAATTTACAAAACGGACTAATTTTTCAGATTTGGGCATCTTGATGGGGACCCATCCAGATGTGTGTGAATATTCACTCTTCGACCCATCAACAATCCCACTCTCATATAATTATATTAATAATCAAAACGTTCCTTGGAATCCTCCAAATAAACCGATAAAATATTTAGGAGTGCGCCTTGACACCGGATTAACTTGGAAACCGTAAATTTTAAATAAATATAATAAGGCATTCTTTTCAATTTGTATCCTTTAATAAACAAAAAGTCAGCTCTTAAAATATCTCTCGCTATTACTTTACAAAACAGCCATTCGACCCATACTTACTTATGCGCGTCCGGGGAGGAGCTGCCCCTTCAGTACGTAAAACACTCCGAACATTCCAAAACAAAATCTTCGCACTGCCGTCAAAGCGCCTTGGTACGTATCAAACAAGCACCTCCACAAAGAGTTTGTTCTTCACACGATTGATCATTACACTACGCACGCTAAGTGACAGTTTTAATCACTCTTTTAAAGCGCTTGCCTCACTGTATAAGAAAATGTAAATTTAAAAAAAAAAAATTTATTGTATCAACTATCGCCAGGTAACAGAGAAAGTATAAAGTAAGTAGTATTTCTTACAATCGCAAAACCTTCAGCCAAAAAGTGGGCCCTCCATGTTACCTGAGCCCGCTTGCACTGCGAGCCTTGCGGACCTCAACGTTACGCCTCTGTTGCTCACCCTTCAAGACAATGAGCAATGAGCGTGCATTTCTAGTCGTATTTAAGCATTATTTAGTTGTTGTTTTTTGCACTGGGCCTGCATTTGAGCATGTTCAAGGCTCCTGAACTGTAATGGTGCAATCTTTACTATAATAGAGTTTCCAGAAATGGGTATAACTAGTAGTTTATTGAAGACATATAGATACTGAGGTTTCGTAGAGATTCGTATAGAATTATGTTGCTGTTTTAGCTGAAAATTCAGATTAAGATGTTCTTCCTTCATGACCAAATTCCCTTTTTACAAATGTTTTTCTCGTAATGTTCTCTCATCTGATGGTGAATACTGGCAGTACAAATCCTAAGCATGTACTCCGATCCTTTGAACGACAAAGAGACACGATGTGGTGAAGCATTAAGTTGCACATGTCATTGCAGTGTCTTTCAACTTCATTCGATTTTATATACCGTTTGCAGGGCATTGCGTTTTAACAGCATTGGAGGCCCTTGGGCCTAGGTTAATATGTGGTACCCTATTCTTACGTTCATCAATCCCCCAATTTTTATGCTGAAAAAAAAAGAAAAACCTGTTAATACACATAGTGTTTTGTATTTTTTAAATATTTTGAGTTTCAATTTAACATTATTCAAACAAAAAAATTAAACATATATGTATAATAATTGAATCACATTTATAATTACATTGAAAAATACCACGTATTAAATAGTTTTTTATTGAATTGTACAATGTGAAATTGAAACGCATCAAACAGCAACATTCCATTTTATTGTAAATATGATGTAATGATGCACGACACATCACTCCGTTGTGCCAATTTTTTGCGTATAGTTTGAACATACTACATCACTTTTTTCAGGTTTTTAAAATTTTATTTTTTGAAAAATAGTATGTTTTTTAAGAACGATGGGCTCTCAGAGCTACTGCGTTGCATTGCTTGCTCGTGTGAACGCAGCTTTAAGGTCCATTCTCAATGCAAACATAAACATAAGCATAAAAGTTAGAACTTCGTCCATAAGCGGACTCATTCACTATGCGTTCGCATAAGCATAACACGTAAGACGTTATCTTAAAAACTTCAAGCTTCTGTGCTTATGCTTATGTAAGACAAGAAATGAACCAATCACAGAACGGTAACTCATTATTGAAATTGATGTGAAGTCGATAGAACTAACGCCATATGGGCCGTGGACTCAGTCGATACCGAAATCGATTCTCACATCCAACCAATAGTAAACCAAAATGTCTCACAGCCAATAAAAACTTATTTTGCTTATGTTTGTGTTAGGCATTGTGAATACTTCAGTCTATGACTTATGTTAATGCCTATGCGCTATGCTTATGTTTGCGTTTGAATTGTGAATGAGTCTTTAATGCTCGACGTAATTTTTTGCGCGTACCGCTCGCCAACATTATCGCATCAGTCAGTGTGATCGTCGGCACTACATTTTTTGATTAAATTTTATCCTCGCGTAGGTAAAGAGATTGGTGCAGGTCTCATTTTCTTTGATATCTCTGAAGTTTTGACAATTGCGAAAGTTAAAATGTTTTCGGCATCTTGCAACTACAATACTGAAGATCGATATTTTTTTGTTCATTGAAATTAGTTGTTCAAAAATTGATCTTCAGTGTCATGTACAAATTTTGAAAATATGAGTACATTTTCGTGTAATTTTGTGTTAAATACCGGCAATTTTTAAACAATTTTCTTCTTAAAAATTTTCTGTAGATTGAACAAAGAACGGTGAAACATTTATGCTAGGCCCATTTTCGGGGAACTCTGAATTTTCGAAAATTAAACAAAATGAACATTGCAAAAGTACAAAATTGATGAAATATATATTTCTTAAACTAAATCTATTCTAAAAAGTAGATATTTTAAAAAGGCCAAGTACAATTTTTTGCTAGTAGTTATCACGTAATTTCTGCTTGAAGTTATGTTTTTTTTCTCAAACATAGTTACAATTTCTTTCCAAAGATAGCGGGATTCATAAAAAATGGCGCAGATTTCATTTTCGCTAAACACTCTGAATTTCCGAAAATTGCAAAAATTAGAATTAATTCGAAAAACGTATGTGCTGGTACAGCACCACTAGTTATAAAATCACGCGATTCGGGTAGAGATACTGCTCGTTCGTTCGGCCGGTGAGGTTTCCGCTCCTCGCATGCGCGTGTTGCTTTTGTTTTGTTTTTTAGGCTCTGCTGCTAACCTCGTTAATACTCTTGTTAATATGCCAGAATGAATAAACGGAACATGATTGAACAACTTTGTGAGAGAATGAGCATTTATTCATACTCGTACAACTCGCTGTCCACTACCTTCTCTTAGGCTTAGGGCATCTTAGGTGGCTTAGGGCATCTGCTGATGTCACTGTAGTGCCTCTAACCAGGAGGTCCTAGGAATCGCGTTCCGACGATGGCAGTATTTTTGACCCTAGCTACACGAGTAGGCTGAATTCAGCCGGTGTCTGCCAGAAAATTCTAGCGGCCGGCTGCTCCGATCGGTTGTTTTCCGTAGTTTCTTTGATTAACATCAGGCGAATGCCGACGCAGTACCCTAACAAGCCAACCAGGGATCCCGCGCGATCTTTCCTTCCTCTTACTTATCTTATACACAGCCCTTACTTAGACTTACATGCACTACACTACCAGACATCCCAGGAGATCGGTCGGGAGCATAATGCTTGCTCCGGTCGGGGCGGTGCCTCGCCGCTGGTGGGAGATTCCTGATGGGGAAAAATTCCCACAAGCCATGTAGGTCTGCGCCGGAGCTCGCCAGCCGGCGATAAAATATGCGCCCCACGTACGGGACTAATGATCCTAACAGTTGACGCGCCAGGGATCCCTTATCAATCAAATACATTCTCTTCAAATGTCTTTCCTCATATCGTGAAAAAAAATTGTATTTTATTTATTTTGTTTGTTGAAGTTCAATTAATAGCTTTTTTTTTTACTTTTATTTCATTACACCAATTTTATGTGTTGTAACTACAAATATTCCGAGTCATGACATAAACTGACACTGGTTTATCGTCAAATATTTAATATTAATTCGTTCTGCCGTTCCTCCGTGCTCTGAGCAGCAAAGCCCCCTGGAGTGAATAGAGGCGCGGGTGCACGAGGGGGAGGGGAGGGGCAGGGAGGGGAGAGTGGCCGGGTGGGAGTGGTCGTTGAACTTGAATTCGTGCGTTCGCAACCCGGCGACTGCAATGCCGTCCTGCAAGGTTGGCTTCCGGACGCTGGCGGAGTCCTTGGCAATTCATTCGGCATTTCTTCCCTAGAGTGCTGATTACTAAAATCAGTCATCAAAAGATTAAATCAAATTAACTTACTACACAGATAGTTATGTATGCGCGGAGGGCGTTACCAGTGTTCTGATGATCGACCGGCGACAAAATGCCAGAGGACCTTTGGCCTCAGGGTTTTGATATCGAGGTCATCAGAACCGGTAAACGCCCGTGTAACATCATTTAATTTTTTATTTCATTGATTCAGGTTTACTCTTTTACTAATTAGATTTTAAATTGACTTGGTTGTCCTTTCATATTTCCCTTTCATAATTGACTCCATACGAGCTTCTTTCAACTGTCTTCATATTTCCCTCAACCATGATCCTCTCTATAGGTAAGTTATGCAGTATATATCGAGCTTCGTAGCGAAGACAATAACAAGCTATAACGTGTCAGTAAAAACTAAGCATATTTACCTTCTTTTAATTGTGTCATTTCATTAGAGGCTGCCAATACTTTAAGAAATGAAATGCACAGATGTACTAATTATTAACAAAGTGCTGAAACAACTTATAACACTAACTGCTCCAAAATCCTCCTAAAAGGGATAAGAGGAATCCATGTGAACGTCTGATCTGATCTGATCTGATCTGATCAACCGCCTTCTGGAAGTTTGTCAGGCAGTGGCAACGACCGACCCTGCTATTTAGATAGTGTCTTGCATCCATCGTAACTGGGATACAAATCTAAGACCTTTCGATCGACTAAGGTATAATTTTGGTCATAAATTTGTTTGTTGGCATAGAACTGTGACTGTCTATCCCATAAGGCACTGATTATATCTGGAACGCTGATTTCATTTTATTTATTCAATTCTAACACGGCCTCAATAACCACGCTTATTCATTTACCGAGAAATTTGAGAGAGATAAATTGCAAATTCAAGCCATCTTTTTCGATTGACGTACTTGTTGGCAATGGTTTTGGAACCCCTTGGAAGTATTTATGAGAAAATTGTGGGAACTGGTGTTTATATGTTACAGCTAAATTCCGAAATAGGGCTAATTCGCTAACCAATCGGTTAAAGCGCACATAAACCCGTCGGTGTGGATAAATTGGTTTGAATGACGATGGTCTGATTATTTTGGACATCCATCATTAGCATGGCTACAAAATGCTGGCTAAAGTATGATTCATGATCGTCGAAGAGTGAGGCGTCGTAAGTGATCGCGAGAAGTGTTTAGCATAAAAATGCACTGGAAATCACTCATTGCTCACTCAAGTTTGTTTTATGCAAATCGCATAGCAGAAAGTCTGAGTCTAATCGCTGCAACTGGGAAATGGGTAGCGAAGCGTCAACCGAGACAAATAGTGCAGTTAGGTTGGATTTGACAGTTACGTGTAAATAGAAATTTACTATTGACTCAGTGTGACTGAAAGCTTCACACTTTAACTCTCACTAGCCCTAACGTTCTACATCAGTCTCATCCATGTTAATTACACATTGTACTGCTATTCATCACCGTACATTATTCACCTCTCCTAGTCGCCCTGTGTTAGCTAATGTGCATATCATCCAGCTAAAGTGCGATATATGCTGTTTATACTTCGGACTTAGTTCCCATTTTGGATAATGTGAACACTAAATTATCGAATTATCCAGATTCGAACCTTAGATTAAGACATACCCTAGAATGCAGCTGACGCTCTAAAAATAACGTTTCATATCATTGAAAGAAAAGAAAAGTAGACTAAGAGAAAATGATAGTAAGTAGACAAATAAAAAGAAAATTTGGTGATTTTCTAAAATTGCAGTTTATCCAGTTCCTGCTCAGTTACCTCTACGCAACTGGATTCAAAAAATGTCCTGAATATTTTCGCATCTCCCAAATACGGTTAAGAAACCGCTTACGTGTTCTTTAATTTGAAAAAGATAGGGTATCAATAATTCGATCACATGGATCTTGGAAAAATATTGAACATTTTGTATGAGTAATTCACATATTTGCAATTTTCAGTCATTCGATCCCTACAAACTTTAAACTTATTAAATGTATTTGTTCTAGTTACCTTGAGCAAGTTTTTAGGTGCCTCATGTTTCTGCTTTTAAGTAATAGTATCATAATAAAACAAGCATCAAATTACTTTCTTGTCTTGTTTCACATTGAGGAATAGAAGGGATGTGTTACTTGACAGCGTATTGTTATACAGAAATTTAACAGGATGTTCGAAGCTTCAATTACGGTTTTCTGACCAGAAAATAGTCATTTCAATATGTTGCCTGAATTTATTCTTACAAAATTAGCAGAGAGAGAGAGAGAGAAACTGTTAAAAAACAAATCAGCTATTTCTGGGAAATGAAATGAAGAAATGTTTCTTCATATTTGTTCATAAATGTTTCAGAATGATGCTCTACGTAATCTGTGATTTGCCTTTGCCCATAGTCACTTTACACTACAATTTATATATTTATTTATACAGTATATTTAATTTATTATACCCAAAATGTTATAATTTAATTCATCTTGTACGTTTTATTTATTTTTGTAAGTAGTGAAATGTGTTCTACGTAAATAAACTAGTGTAATAGCATTGGAGGCCAAGAATGTGCTTGGCCACTAGGTTGCTTTAGACTTCATACGCTTTGGTAAAGTGTGTGTGTGTGTGTGTGTGTGTGTGTGTGTGTGTGTGTGTGTGTGTAAGGGGGCTGTCCTCCTAAGCTAGACTCTTAAGCACGTGCTTTGTCTCCCTTCGTATTAATCCACCAGGGTCCCCATTGATTTCATATGCCCTTAGACAAAGTATTTTGTGCACTTCCTTGAAACTTTGTCAGCCCGTGGGATTTTTTTAATCATCACAAATGTAAATTAAATTCAAAAAAATCAGAATTTAATAAATAAGAAAAATAGGAAGTGTTTTTTTTTTCATGCGCCCCTTAAGAGTTTGGATCCCCCAACATTTGTCGGAGCAGCCCAGAGAACGAATTTCTGTCGGTATTTTCTGCGACAAAAGTTCTGGACGTGCAGGTTTTTCCAGATACCAATTCCGCAGTTTATCAGCGCTGCTTCGTGTCTGTACAAAGGGCATTTTTTGCAAGCCTAGATAAAGTATGGGCTGCGAGAAAATAGGGTAATCACTCAAAGTGTATCTCTGTCTCGAGGTGTCTGAGAAAATTTCGATTTGAATTCGATAAATCTTAAGATTCCCTTCTAAAAAAATATTCCTAACTTACAATATTCCTAACAGGATTCTGAAACTGAATTTCGTAACCCTTTCATTTGTGTTTATGTGGCGCATGGGCGTGGGATAGTGTCCCTGCGAAGCCGAAGGATGCGAGTTCGTATCGCTCTTCAGGCACGGGCGTTTTCACTTTTTGTGGCCTGGCTTCTTCTCACTCGCCCTCGAATCACGTCTAAACCATTTATCCCATCAGTTATCCTTCATCTTTCATCGATATTCAGCCCTCATGATCACCCCTGCTATCATCCATCCATTAGAAGCGAACCATTACTGTTATCACCTAACCAGTAAATGGGACGTCTCCGCCTATGCTCAGGAATTACAATTTCTCACACACTAGCCACTTGCACAAAAGTTTTCCGTTATCGCTACTCAACACAGGTAACGTTTATTTAATTCAGAATGTTAAACGAGTACTTTATTGGATCAATCTTCACAATAATTGTTTTGACAATTTAATCCTTCACTAAAGTTTAATGTTTTTTTTCAAAATATTGAAGTCACAGCTTCCATAATTTGTAAGATTTTATTATTTTTTTAAAGTAAGCAAAGAGGCAATGACCTCTACGGGGTCAAACAATGCCACCTCTTTATTTTAAAGCTTCTGTCAATATTGAAATATGTCAGAGTTGAATAGGAAACAGAAACACATAAATAAGCATCAAAACAAATTTTATAATTATTAGTCTTTGTTATTCAACGTATTAAATACACTAAACAGGGAACTTGCTAAGTCCATACAGTTCGGTAGCCTTTTTGTCACTTAAGTACTCGTGCGCCAATTCGCATAAGAGACAATGTTATTAGGGTGTTTGAGTGGAAGGCGTAAGGAGATATCCTTAAATTCTATTGATCACATGACTAACGACGTTATGCGGTCATAGGGAACAACGTTTGGAATAGCTTTAGCAGTTATTTTCGTTATGCCTTATCACAAAATAAGCATTTCAAGCGTCGAACAAAGACGCTGCTGAATATCTAAAAGAGTAAATGCAAGTTGTGAGTCATTGAAACCATGGTACGAGTCAAGAGTAAACAAATCTCCATTAAGCAAGAGTTTTAGATTTTGTGAGCCTGCATAACGTAAGACGTAATCCCGGGTTTTACGACGAGTACGTAATCCCGGATTTTGAATTGACTTTTCTTGTGAACGTAAGGAATATATAATCACATGTTTGTTATGAACGTAAGACGTAACCAAATAAGAAGGTAAGATACCAACTTCTTTTTCGCGAATTTCGTACCTGACACCTTTTCAAACATTATCCGTTAATTCATTGCCAGAGTTGTGGAGTTGGTAAGGAATAATTGTGTTTGCCTCTGATTCGAGAATTAGTTTATTAGAGTTGGAAATGCAGCCTTTCCTGTTTTCAGGCGGCCGTTTGTAAGGTGACCGTAGACTCCCACAGGCGTGCACTATTTATGAAGGTACAAGGTCGTGCCTTAGGTCTAAGGTAAGACGCTACATCACGTGACCGGTAGTGCCTAACGTCGCTGTCGCACTCGTGTTGCTAAGCCGCCCTATTCTATAACGCGCGTAACGTATCCCGCATCGAGGCAACGCTCGCGTGCAGGGGCCCTTAATCCCAGCCCTCTCCGCTGTGGACCACGGCCGCCGAGGCGGGCGGGCGGGTGTAGACTGGCTGTGGAGCGGAGACTCGCTCGGCCGCCGCCCGCCCCGCCCCGCCACTGTCCCCTCCTCTCCGGTCCCCGCCGCGGCCCGCCCCGCCCCGCCCCGCCTTTCCCTCTCCGGTCAATGCTCGCGCGGACCCGCCGCCGCGCCGCTGTCGTCGCAGCCGCTGCTCTCCGCCGCCCAAGCGCCTGCGGCCCTGCTCGGAGCAGCCGCGGCCACGTGGGAGTGGGGGGTGAAAATATGAATTATACAACATTTCAATTGAACAATAATTGAACTGTTCGAATGTACGCAAAATTAGAAATATCAAACGTTTGAATGGCGAACGATTAGATTTAACCAAGGTTTGAATTACAGACTACACAATACGATTTCTCAAAAGTTTGTATTAAGCAAAATTCGATTTATCCAAAGTTTAAATTAGGCAACATTTAATTTATCCAGAATTTCAATTAAGAAAATTTAATTTATCCAGAGTTTGAAATACGCAAACTTGATTGATTCAACGCATGGCATGATATCACATACGGTTTCCGACTGCGAGATCTTAGGGTTTAAGTCCCGACGGTGGTAGTATTATCGACACTAGCTAGGTGGAATTCAACCACTGTACGGAGGAGAATTCTAGCTGCCGCCTGCTCTGGTCGGTAGTTTTTCGTTGGTTCTCCGATCAACACTAGGTGAATGCCGGACCGGTATCCTAACAAATGAGCCACGGACTGCGCGTGATCTTCCCTTCCTCTTCCTTGTGCTATTCTCATCACTTACATATACTTACCCTTGCATGCAACACACTTCCACACTGTCTGGAGACCAGTGGGGTGCTTGGTGTTTGTCCCAGCTGGGGCAGTGCGCGGCTGGTGAGAGACACTTGACGGAGAAAACTCCATAGGACATCACCATCCAGCAGGGGAGGAAGTCCGCCAACTCTCGTGATAAAACCCTACCGCACTTACGGAACTAATGATTGTAACAGTTGACGCGCCTGGAAACTCGAAATATTGAATCAATTGATTGATTAAAAGTGTGAATGATGCAATTATTAATAATCAAATCGATTTATCCAGAGGGTGATATATTTATAATTCGAATTAATTAAATAATATATTAACCGTCTTCCATACTTCCATAATATATTCCCGTCTTAGGAACATGGGCATTCACTGTAAAATGAATTCGGAACGGTAGGTATCTGAATCTTCATGAAAGTGTGAAAGATGTCAAATGTCGATTTTATTGGAAAATAAAAAATGAGATCGTGTGACCAAGTTTTAATTTAAAAACACTTGAGATGAGGAATTTGAAAAATTTGAAATAACAAAAATTCGGTGGTTTTTCAAAATTAGCTTTATGAACATTTTAAATTACGGAAAATTATTCCAATTTTTAATTATGCAATTTTCTAATTACACGACGATCGAAATACTCGAAATTCGAGTCATCTTTTGCTAGTGCAGCGCTTACGTCTCTCCACAAAACACCTGACATGGCCAAATGAGGGTGTGCTTTAGTGCGTAAGACAGGAATTCCTCGCCTTATTAGGAATGCTAGTCTTACCTCTCTGAAAGAGTTGTTCTAGTCGATACATTTTTTTAATATACTGTAGACACAGGAACTGAGAAAATTAGGATTGTTCCAATTTATAGTGGTTTAACATCTATTTATGGAAATTTGAATTAAATGTTACTCTGATTATTTAACTTGGTCTAAAACACACGTAATTGTATTTGAATATTGTTTATTAGTATTTTAAAAGAAGTATCGATGCCTACTAGCCAAATGACCAATTGGCAGTTTTTTAATTGGTGGTAGGTTGAAGCCACCTTATCTTTGATGTTATTTTAACGATTGACATTGCATTTTAAGATATCGCTTTCCAATGACATGACCCCGTACCACGAAATATTGAAAATTCAACATTTGTGTATATGAGCATAAAATGAATATAATAATGTCTTTCATTAAACTGTATCCAAGGTGTCGCTTCCCTGCAACTTCGTGAGGATATTTGATTAGTTTGTATCTATTGGCTACCCCCACGCCGGAGGAGAAGAACGAGTCAGCGCCTGCAATTCTTCGAATATTTCGTATCCTCAGGAAGAATGAAAAAAATTAAAAAGGGGAGATTTTTAAGAAGATGCTATCGAAAGAAATGACGATTGATTTATACAGAATGGATCAGGGATTGTTGTGGCTTTTTCCGAGAACATGTATTTTGTGAATCAAATTTTTATTCGTTCGCAATCTTTTTTTTTTTGACAGACTTTCACGAAGCTTATTCAACGTAAGTGTCAATTTCGTCCCGTGTGCTCTGATTCGTATTACATACTAATTGATTATCAGCAACACCTCTTTGACCACTACTGTCGTCACTCCCAATATCACTTCTACCACCATTACACCACTAGCACCGTCACCACCTTCACTTCCACTAGCACCACTACCTCCATCACTTCTGTCACCATCATCACTGCCACTACAACCATGTCTGCCACTTCCTTCAAAACCTCCATCATCAACACCACCACCACCACCACCACTATCACCATCACCATCTCTTTCCCAAGCACCCCCACTATCAGCATGCCCATTTCACTACTTCCATCATCTTCACTACCACAAGCACAACTACCACCACTATCACTACAATCAACACAAATACTACCATGACCACCAGGATCATGGCTATCAGAACGTCCATCGCTATCACCATCACCTATTATCTCTCATTATCACTTCTTGTAGTACCATCACTGCCTCCACCACTACCACAATTACAACCATCACACTTTTCTATCCGCCTCTACCACCACCACCACACACCACCACACCCCACACCACCACTAACGAACAGCAGTATACTACCCACTAAAGGTCGCCATCACTATTTAAATTTAACTTCAGCCCCCGTTAGAGGCGCCATCACCAACCATGTAGGATCCACGCGCGGCGGCCACCACACCATGGCGTTTCCGCAATCTCCGACGGCCAGCTTGCCCTCGTCTCCCGCCCACCCACTCCGCGCCGCGCCGCGTCCATCTCATTGTTTCCTTGATTGGCGTTTCTTGCGCTCCCCAATTACGCAGCAGGCGGCGCTGGAGGCACGCCCGCGCGCTTCTCCTCCGCGCTCGAAGGAGGCTTTGTATTGGCTTCTGTTGAGTCGACTCGGAGTGCGTATTAACAATTTTCTCCGGAAGAAAGCGTTCAAAATAAATGAATGCTAAGAAGATATATGACGAAATCAGCGTTTTCATCGATTTCAAACCGAGAGCGATGGCTCACGGCTTCAGTTGATTTTCATTGCAGTGCCTCTGACCGAGAGGTCATACGTTCGAGTTCCGACGGATGCAGGAGTTTTGAATCTAGCTAGACAGTTAGGTCGAATGTACTTTTTCCGGAAGAGAATCCTAGTAGACGGGTGCTGTGATCTATAGTTTTCCGTGGTTTCTACGATCATCAGGCGAATTGCGGAGCAGTACCCTAACTAACGGGCCACGAATCGCGCGCTATCTTTCTTTCCCCTTGCTTGTCCCATCTTCACCCCTACACACACTTACACTTACACTTACAGGCACTACACAATCATTCGTGGCGGGAGACCAATCGGGAGCTTAGAGCTTGTCATGGCTGTGGCGGTGCTCCACTAGTGGGAGATAACTGGTTGGGAGAAACCCGCTTACCGTCATGTAAGTCTGCGCTGGATCTCGCTATTCAGCGGAGGTAGATCACCGCCATTTCCCGAGGAAAAACTACTATAATTACGGGACCAATGACCTTAGCAGTTGACGTTCTCGGATTTATGAATCAATCAATTTCAATCAACTCAAACCAAAAACGTCTCTAATCTCTCATCTTCACCTTGTACTAATACGTTTGGCTGTAAAGTAAAATAAAATTGCCGTATACGTTATCCAATGGACTTGCTCCGACCACCATGAACAATTAATAAACTCAAAATAGATTACGCAATTAGTTTATAATATTAAGCTTTATTGCACGAGTGCATGTTTTGAAAACGTACGAAACAAAAGAATTTGTACGAATGCAATAAAGCAACGAGTTGCATACGCTATTTTCTTGTATAACAGCATTATAAATTTATAAGGGAATTAAACTTAATTTTGCAAAACAATTTTCTTGTGATTGGTATTTGATATCTCATGGATGAAGGTTACTACCCTTACAACTGGGGGATCGTCCCAAAATATTTCACAAAATTGTATTTGAAACTCTTCGGGAAAAAAAATTGATTGCGGTAAGAATATTTTTTTTTAAAGCCTTTTCATTTTTTTGCTAGATTCTAAGAATTCCGAGTGTACGCCACATACTTGTGCCGTCTAGTAACATGCCAAGGTCCAATGTAAATCTGCCAATAGGCATTCCCATATCTTTTAATGCACTGTATAGGATAAAAAGTGACAAACCGACAAATTGATAAATGGTTCGAAGACTATCTTTTTTTTAAATTTTTTATTTTAGGCCGCTTTAAAAACATTTGAGGTTATTAGCGACCACTATTAATTTACAGCTTCACATCTAATTTTGATAAATTAGAAAATACAGATACATCAAATACAATAAATTTTGTAATAATTCAGATCATATTATCAAGACCAGCAATATTAAGAAAATTTAAAATTGACTTGCAATCTTTAATTGAATTAAGTATTTCATATATTTCGATTTTGACGCCAAGAGAGTTTCTTAGATTTCGAACTGTATTTTCTTCGCACAGTCTCAATAAATCTTATATATACTGTTCGAAAAGTATTCCAGCATTCATTTAAAAAATTGTATCTAATAAATGCGGCGCTTAAATAAGAATTGTGTTCCTGACAAAAATTAATACTTGTTGAGCGGGGAGCATCCAACTCTCAAGGGGGAAGATTTTTCGGCATCCTCATACGACTCTTGGAGTACTGAGGAAATCAGTGAGATGACGAATAATTCTGCAAATCAGAGCGCTTGCTAATGATGATGTACTGTATACGAGTATACGTCTTGTGTATCACGTATAGCGAGATCATTGGAACGTCGGAACGAAGTCAGCTGCTTAAGGCACGAGCTTAGCAAAATGCTGGAAAAAGAAAACGAAGTATTCCAGGAGAGCTCAACCGATTGGAACACAGATTTTAGTAGTGTTGTTTTGTGTGTTTTCATCATGCAACATCATGACAATGAGAAATGACTCAACGTTATCTTCCATTATTCTATTCTTGTTATCTATTTACAGTGACTGTATGGTCAGATAGATGGTTCACATGCTCACAGGTTACGTTCAACTCAACCCACGAGGTAGATGCCGATTCATTAAAAAATATTATTAATAAAAAATCAAGCTTGGGCGCATCCAGAGAACTCTAATATATAGTGTCGCTGCAAGTTCCGTACGTACTAAATACCGTTTGTAGCTGAATAATATTTTAAACTAGCAAAATATGGCGTCGCTGACGCTGTAAACTGTTTTAAAAATAGTTTTACGTGTTGAAAATTTATTTCATACATTATTTCTTTCCTGCCTAGCTTCGTTTAAATATGTTCTTCCAATATCTGGCATTGGACTTACCAATGAATCATAGTAGCTGATAATGTTATACTTCCATTCATAAGTTCCCAACACCCAATGGCCTTGTGTGTTACTTCATATGGGATATGAACTGGTCTTATTGCATATTTCAAAATTATAATCGCCGTAACAAATACAGGTTTTGTTGCTAATAGTTAAATTTTAGTACAGCTACACTTTTACGCTTTTTTATATACATAGCACATTTGCAACAGGACAAATGATAAATGCAAAAATTCAGATCATTCTCAATTAGTTCCGAAAATTAAGTCTCAACATATTTTACAAATACATTTCATTCTTCCCCGGATTTCAATAAAAATTCCATATCCCCCTAATTTTTGAAGAGATTAAAACTTCAAAAACTCAGTCTAATTTCACTTCTACTTTTGCAATTGCTGTATTAATCGTTTTGATGCGAATCTAGCATAGCATACGAATCTAACAATAAAAGGCGACTGTTTTGTATGTTTATGTGAATAAGATGTTAGTTAAGTTTACTAAGAATAAGTCGTAGGTCACATTCATTATTTGAAAATCGGTGTTTGCACACTTATGTAAGAACGAAAAAGTGAGAAGTCAAACATAAGAACGGTCATTCATTCTATAACATTACTCACAGTTCTGTTTTCTCCATATTCACTTGCAATTCTTCAAGTTTAGTATGTTCCAAGGCAATACTATTTGATAATTCGAATTGCTGAATTCTTGCATTCGAGCTGAGCGGCCCTGATTTAAGAGGTGAAAGGGAAGACACCGTCTCACCGGGCACGCTGGACAGAGGAAACTCGAGGCTCGGGGCTTCTTGGGCGAATTGGCGATTGGCGTTCAGTGCTTGTGATGCAGTCCTGCTTGGCGAGTATCAATTGTCACCGATACCAAACACGTGGCGATATCACGTTGAATGACGGACGAAAAGTTGGCTGGCGGCAGCCGACGAGTATTTGGAGGTTGTGTCATCGTTTGAAATTTCGAGTCGTCGGCAAAGAATTTTTTTTAAGTGATTAAGAATTAACCGATTAGAGAATAAGCAAGAACAGTCTCTCACTACTTTTAATATCCTCTCTCAGACTTGGAGTACTTACTGGTTGCAGTGCTAGGAGGTATACTTCGTTCCGAAGTTCTTACATCGAGCTCGGCTATACATGCATCGGATAGGCAAGCTTGCTCTTTTGTCTCTGTTATGCTCTTAATAGCCCTAAACACAAGTCGCGTTCACCAGTATGACTTGAAAATCATTCGCTGTCACATTATTCCGCTTTCTGCAAGCAATGGAGCAGGTAGCCGCGACTATAGATTGATAACCGACACGAGGTGGACTCGTCCAGCGAGACTTGCATCTGGGTGCCTAGCTCTACTCCAAACGACCACCGCACTAGTCTCCCCACCCCGGCGTTCAAGGCTACGTTCCAAGGCCGCCGCGATGGTCCCAATTGCGTGAACAATGCAGTAGGTAATAGCGGCGGCAGAATTAGGGCCGACGACGTCGCCAATGCCGCCCGCTTCCGATAAGCGGCAGGACACTTCCCACGCCGCCACCGTTGCACGCCACCGCCGCATCTCTGCCCGCCGTGCAAATGGGTGTGTTCTGCAGGGGTAGGTTTCGCCGACTGTTCGGCGACGATGAGCAATGGGACCGCACCACGTTAAACGCCGCAACCGACGGCGCAATGGGAAGACCACCATTTAAAGCTGGGTTCTGCTAGCTCTTGGAAGCCGGAAACGGCGTGGGCGGCGCGGAAACGCGCTTCGCCGGGTCTGTTCCGTTTGAATATGAAGACATCACGTCCACGGACACTCGAGTGAAGTCGGCGCCATGGCGAACAAAAAAGTGTACAGAGTAAATAGTGAAGTTAAGTGTAGTTGCATTAATGAGTCAGTGAATGTGATTGTATTTTGAGAATGAACGACAGTGTGAATGATCCAAAATACGAAAAATAATATTTTAATGAAGTTTTGAACAATTATTACTCTCTATATTAAACTATAGTTGACCCAAAGAGACCATTTGTTTTAGTTTTAAGATTAATCAGTAAGTTAATTTAGGATAGACCCGCCCTCGCTGCAAAAGCCTTACCGGCTGCAGCGAAAAGACTGAACGTACCGTAATTGAATAAATTGCCGCCTATCCAGGGCAACTGGAAGGGGGATTGAAAAAACAAGCGTTGATGCGTACGCTCTCTTGCGCTGCTCGCGACGAGGGCCCGCCGCCGAACCCGCCGTATGTGGGAAGGCCTTCATTTAAACCAATGCTTGCTAAGAACCGCGGCGTTCGGAAGCGCGTTGCTGTGGCGACTTGAAAAGGGGCGTGAGACAGGCTTGTCCAGCGTGGCTTGCTCATGGGCGCGTAGATTTAGCCCAGGGGCCGGCGGTGTCTTAAACTCCAGCGGCTCACACGGCCGCGCCGCCTCGCCCCCCGGCGTTCAAGGCCACGGTCCAAGGCCGCTCGCTGGGAACAGAGCGAGGCTGGTCGGGCGCCCCACTGCCGCTCTCTCCCACGCGTCAGGGCCCTGGAGCTCCGGCACCGCCACCTCCCAATCATTTAGAAGCTCTTCCTCAGAACTTATCCAGTGCCCCGTGGTTTCTCAACAACTATCAACGTCACGAACAATTAGGCATATAACATAACATAGTGTCACATATCTGGTCACATTTTTCTCTGTAATTTACCCCCAAACGGCATTACGACACTCAAAAATGGTTATCTTTGCAGCATATTTTACAAAAAATCGCCGAAATTGAATTTGAATGCAGAGCGTATCTAATGGACGTCTGTCACAAGAGGGACTATTTAGAGTATAACCGCTAAAACAAATAACAACCTCCTTATTAATTTGAATTCTGTGCTTGCCATGGGCTTCTCAATACCTAGCTACGTTTCTGCCTCATTGAAGACCCCAGTAGCATAAACTAACGTTTAGATATAAATTAGGAAGTCCTCATTCTATACGTTAAGTTAATCATAAACTGAACTATGTATCCACCAAAAATAAATAAAGATCGCCACGAGCCGACGACTCGGAATTCCACGATCCAAATATCAGAAGGTAAGACAGTGGAAGTATATTCCTTATCTAGAGGTGAAGGAGTATTATAAAGCAGGGGACAGATTTTCTTTATCCAAAGACAGAGGAGTGATCTGAATCTGGGGACAAATGATAGTGATTAAACAGCGAACTGTATTCTTATACTTAGGGCCTATGAAGATGTTAAGTTGGCTATGCAGGCACGGATAACTTAAGGGCTTCACTGTTGGAACAGCGTTATGTTCTCGTTTCTTCTTAGACCGGAAGGAAACTGTAAGGTGATTTTGCACAGTGTGCAAATAAATAGCGAATACATTAAGCACTGACGTGAGTGCGCATGCGCAAACTCCTTCCCCTTTGTCGTTGTTTCTTTTCAAGCTTTTCGTGGGTAGTTATCACGCTAGTGATAGGCCTTCTACATGAAGGGTGATCGTAAGGGTGACTATAAGAGGTAAATGAGAATGACAGGTGAATAATTACGGACAGGACGATGCCTCAGAATTCGCTGAAGGATAAGAAAGACAACCACACCTAATCACGTGATGAAAACACTCATACACTACATGAGGCCTTAACTCAATCCTTTATCTGCGTGGTCTTGGGCACCGCTTCAAATACCTTCGCCATGGAAGCTAACTAAGTAATAAGACTGAAGTCGCAACATTATTCCGTGCAATTTTGGGGTGTTGGTGAAGGAGCTGTGTGTATGATGTGGATCGTGAACTGCAATCGGCCTTCTTTCCTACAGTATATCACCCCATTCTCAACTGGTTTTTAAAGACAAATAATTAAATGAATACCCGAGACCTGTTTCTTTATTGACGGGTCTCCTGTGAGATTGCCGGGCGTCCTCCCGCTTGCTATCCGTTCACGCATGTGGGGCTGTACTGTAACGCGAAGAATGACATAGATCTTATTTACTAGGCTGTCCGGGTGACGCCGCGTCCATGGCGAAGGTGCCGACGTTTCGGTCGCC
>BOPP01000003.1:1334848-1348221 GCA_017312745.1 Gryllus bimaculatus
CAGAAGAAGAAAGGACTCAATTTGTGTTTGAAACTATTGTAACAATATTCTTTTTTTAATGTTGATTCAAGTTGTTTGTGGAAACCATGAAGGCCGCGGTGGTTTCATTATGTTCCCACTCCGCCCCGCTCCACCGCTCCGGGCCGTGCCGACCGACCCCTGGCCGCTCCGCCGGGCCGCGCCTGGCGCTTCATTGTAAACACGGTGGAGGCGCGGCGCGCGGCGGCGTCAACGACCCAGCGCCAGCCCAGCCCCAGCCCCGTGCGCGGCCTTTGTTATCGCCGAGAGGCAGCGCCGCTCCCGCGTCCCCACTGCCGCCTCCGCCAGGCGCCGCTCCACCCGCCGCCTCCGCCTCCCGCCGCTGCCTTCCAACCACCGCCCCCGCCACTGCCTTCGCCATCGCCGCCGCCATCACTCCGGCCGCCACCGCCAACGGAGCGGCCTCCCCCCCGCTCCTCGTGCCGCAACGCCCCCCCCTCCTCTGTCGCCGCTGCCTCCGCATCTACCTCCACCACCGACGCACCCCGCTGCTTTTCTCGATTTGCCGCCCCGGTCCCCGTCGCCACCTCCCGCCGCCGCCCACCCCCCGCCGCACCTCCCCGCCGCCACCTCCCCCGCCGCCACCTCTATCAGCACACTACGCCGCCACACTCGCCGCCGGCCTCGCCACCATCCTTGTTGCCGGCCCGTCCGCGGCCCCCTTCGCCACCCCTCCCCCGGCCACCGCACCAACCTCCCCTCTACTCTGCAACTGCCGCCGCCAACGTCGCCACCGCAACCCGCCACCGCCACCGCCACCGCCACACCACCACCACCGCCACCCGCCACCGCCACCGCCACCGCCACCGCCACGCCACCGCACCGCCACCCCACCGCCACCGCCACCGCCACCGCCACCGCCACCGCCACGCCACCGCCACCCCACCGCCACCGCCACCGCCACCGCCACCGCCACCTCCAACGGCCACGCCACCGACCGTCGCAACATAACACAACTGCCGTCGCCACCGCCACCGCCACCGCCACCTCATACCGCCACCGCTACCGGCCACCGCTACCGCCACCGCCACCGCCACCGCCACCGCCACCGCCACCGCCACCGCCACCCCACCGCCACCGCACCCGCACCGCCACCGCCACCGCACCGCCACGCCACCGCCACCGCACCGCCACCGCCACCGCCACCGCCACCGCCCACCGCCACCGCCACCGCCACCGCCCACCGCCACCGCCACGCCATCGCACCGCCACCGCCACTGTCGCCGCCACCGCCACCGCCACCGCCCAACCCGCCCACCGCCCCGCCACCCGCCGCACCGCCCACCGCCGCCGCCGCCGCCGCCACCTCCCCTGCCTCTACCTCACCACTGACGCCGCCAACGTCGCCGCCGCCGCCGCCCGCGCCGCCGCCGCCACCGCCGCCGCCGCCCCCAATGCCTCCGCCTGCCGTCGATGGCGCGATTGCGTCCGCTCGCGCGAGCAAAGGTGCGTCCGTGTGCGCTCGCCGCTGTTCGACCTTTCTCTTGAAGCTCTTCCGCACAGGTATTGGATGGGATGAAGAACCTTCACTAATCAGAGGTTCTGGGTGACAGAGGTTTGGGAGGATGGACTATCAGATTTAATGGAATGAAAATTACAGGCACTTACTTCTACTATTCGATTCGTTCTCTCTCCTCCTCTGTTCTCTGTGTTCCACGACTCTTCTTCATCCTATTGACATCCCCTCCTCTTGATGTTTCTTCTTCCTTTATTCTCCTCTGCTGACTCTTGATATCCTCCTTTCCATTTTCCTCTCCTTACTTATTGCTCATAATACTTCTCCTTCTAGTTCTTCTTTCCCCACTCTAGTATCTACATTTTCTCTGTCTTCTTATCTTACTTATTCTCGATCTTCCTTGCTTTCTGTTTTTCCTCTTTGCCTTTTTCTGTTGAGACGTAGGCAATCAAGCATCAGAGGACTCATCAGGTGTACTTTCTAAGCAATTTCAACTTTCTGAGCCTTCCGCTTTCCGATCCTAACCAAAACAGACGTGCCTTACGGGAAATTCGAACGTTCACCCTAACGAAGAGAGACTGTCGTCGTACTCCTCCGCATCATTACTACACCTCTAGCTATTTATTATTCGCTTTTAATTTGAATGAATTAGATACAAATCGATTTTAAGGAAAGTGGAAAAACCTGAAGGACAAGATTCGAAGTCGTGTCATTACATGTTTGTTTATATTTCTTTATATATGTCTTCATACCTGCTCTAAGAATTTTGGTGTCTCTAATTTCCAGCGTCCTTGGTGGACCCGATTTTCACACTTTCTTTTGAGGGAAGCAGTGGCGGATCCAGGGGGGAGGCACGGGGGGAGCTACGCCCCCCCCCGAAAAAAGGCTTACAGGAAAAAATAAAATTGCGAAAAGTGCAGGAAAAATATAAAGGATAAATGGATTTAAATATTTATTTATGTTACATTTATGTATTTATTTTAAAAATACATTGTATAGTATAAAATACACATACAAAGTAGGAGGAATCACAGACACAAAATAAATTAAGACCGTTGGAAACAGATGTCGGGAAATTTTCTTTCGCAAATCGAACAATAAAAGAATGGAATAAATTGTCTGCAAAAACATTTGAACCCTTTCCCCGAAGAATCAACAATTTAGGAAATTAATTTAGGGGATTACTCAGTAAATGAGGGGGAATCGGCCCTGGAGGGAAATTATAGTGGCCATGTATCAGTGGAAGCGATACTGCTTTTGCTGTGACTCACCGCACTTTTTTTTTCAGTTTGAGTCACATTTTCTCATCAATCTTCTATCATTTAAATATCGATACGAATCTTTCAATAATACGAAAAACCCTATCATAGCGTTGGATTGTTGAATATCGGTATTTAATCTGCAATTGAACACAGATTTTCCTAGAAATCCTTCAAAGGAGCTCGGGGTACATGGCAGTTTAAGCCGTTCATGAGTCTGCTTCTTTGTTTCGTCCTACCCGGAAGGTGCCAAAAGTCCCCGAGATTTATGCGTCGATTGTCAACTATCGCATTCTCCATTCAGCGACCGTTTGACTTGTTCTGTGCATGCAGTATCCGTTCCTCGTCGTACTATGGTCATGGAAGCAACTAGGGGTCAAGGGCGTGGCTACCTGCCCCAAAAAGAGTTTCGGCATGAGGGAATGCCTGAGATCAGTGAGTGAACAGTGAACTCAAAACTATACTTCAATGACAACAAAACAGAACGGGTAAAAATGTCACATATGCCGAGCCTTTGTGAGTTTCTTTAAAACTCGGATACATTACTTGTTTACTAGTTAGAGAGAGGTCACTAGTTGGAGGGGGTGTAGATCAACTAGAGTGAGTGAATGAGCACTTCACTTGCTATTTTTGAACACTGTGAACATATTCTACACTTCGACCACTAGCACGGGGAATTGCCGTTGAAAATGTTCGCCTACCCGCTTGTGTGACTTAATCGTACAATTCCCGTAGTGCTATCGGCAAGTGACGTAGTGACGTGTGAAAAGAAAAACGGCGATTCGCTTGGTAGTACCAGACATCGCCGCGTCATGCGTTTGAGTGCGTGAGAGTGCGTGATTGCCGCCGCAGAGACTCCGCTATCGCGTTCGTTTGAGGCCATCGCCATTCCTCGCTCGCACGCTTAATTTCTCTCTCCCTTTCTTTCTCTTTCTCTTTCTCTCTCTTTCTCTCTCTTTCTCTCTCTCTCTCTTTCCCTCTCTCTTTCTCTTTCGGTCTCTTTCTCCCTATCTTTCTCTTTCTGTCTCTTTCTCTCTCTCTTTCTCTTTCTGTCTCTTTTTCTCTCTTGCCCTCTCTCCCTTGTCCTCTCCCTTGCCCTCTCTCTTGCCCTCTCTCCCTTGCCCTCTCTCCCTTGCCCTCTCTCCCTTGCCCTCTCTCTTGCCCTCTCTCTTGCCCTCTCTCTTGCCCTCTCTCTTGCCACTCTCTCTTGCCCTCTCTCTTGCCTCTTCTTGCCCTCTCTCTTGCCCTCGTCTCTGGCCCTCTCTCTTGCCCTTCTCTGCCCTCTCTTCGTTGCCCTCTCTCAATTGCCCTCTCTCAATTGCCCTCTCTCAAGTTGCCCCTCCTCTCAATTGCCCATCTCTCAATTTGCCCTCTCTCAATTGCCCTCTCTTCAATTGCCCTCTCTCCAAATTGCCTCTCTCAATTGCCCTCTCTCTATCTTGCCCTCTCTCTATCTTGCCCCTCTCTCTCTCTCCCTCTCTCTCTCTCTTGCCCTCTCTCTCTCTCTTGCCCTCTCTCTCTCTCTTGCCCTCTTCTCTCTTCCCTCTCTCTTCTCTGCCCTCTCTCTCTCTCTTGCCCTCTCAATTGCCCTCTCTCTTCCTCTCTATCTCTCGTCCTTCTATCTCGCCTCCGTGCTCTCATTGGCGGTTCTCGGCCCGTCATCCTATCGATCACGGAAAATGTATTATTAGAAGCCAGCGCGTTCCAAGGCAGGTAGACGACTGGCTAGGTGCTGTTTCAACACTTTCAAAGCGTTCGTCTTGATTATTTATTTGAGAACGTGGTTTATGATTAGGCCTCCAAGGCCGTTCTTTTCATTGACCTTGAAATGTAAGTTCGGGAAAGGAAGGAGAATTAATGAGTAAATCAAGGTGAAACGAATAATAGCTATTATTAAACAGTTCTTTTATTTCTACAATTAGAATTTTTCATTAAACGGTGAGGATAAAATTATACCGAATAACGTTAAATAGCATTGAATTATATATATATATATATATATATTATATATATATATATATATATATATATATATATATATATAGTATTATAAAGAATCACATTTAATAATCATTTGAAAACTTGTGTAATACAAATAAAAAATCAATTACGTATTGTGACTATAATAACACTGAATTCTTATTTCTGAGCGTCTGTAAGTTCTTCGTTTATTCATTTGTCCGCTTTTATGTTTATTATGTTTCATCAGAATCTAGCTCATTACGTGTGCCGTGTTGGCTGATTTTTGGATTAAATGTAGATGCCAAATGGCGCAATAAGTTGTGGAGAAAGTCTCTTCTTACTGACTGTTCTTCTTATTGGTTATTTGTTAAGTTCTTGAGTGTTTTTGTTTCCTATTACCTCATCCGAAATAGTTCTTGCAATATCTGAGTTATGGAGCTAAACAAGTGAAACAAGTAACAGGTACCGGACAAGTAACAGGGACCGGACAAGTAACAGGGACCGGACAAGTAACAGGGACCGGACAAGTTACAGGTACACGGAAATGATTAATAAGATAGTAGTACTGCTCCGTCTTTCGCTCGGTATTGATCGGAGAGACCACTCAGAACTACCGGTCAGAGCAACCGGCCGCTAGAATTCCCATCCAGTGATTGGTTAAAGTCGACCTAGCTGCTTAGCTTGAGTCGAACATCCACCACCGTCAGGACTTGATCTCTAATAATTCTTAGTGTCGCTGCAGCAGCAACGGTTGTGTCCCTGAGTCACATAAGTAAATTCCATAATTGGCTTGACGGAAACGCGCCGCCGTCGCGATGTGTGAAGGCGCCCTGAGTTGTGGGGGAAAGGTTGGAAGGAAGAGTAGCTTCGTGGCCAGCCGCCAAGCAGCCCCTCCAGCTGGGGCGACGCGACAAGTGTCGACGCCGGCGAGTCATCGGGTAGGTCTGCGCCGCGCGCGTGTCGGCTTTTCCTCTCGTTTCCGCCAGCGCGGGCCTCTCGTCCCGTTGCCCCCGTTAACAGCGACCGGGCCGCGGAGGATGCTTTTCGGCGTCTGGGGCACCGGCGGCGTCTTCTCGCTCAGGTTGCCGCCACGTACGAGCACTTCGCTTGCATCCAGTTCCACCGGAGATGATCGTCCTCGGATGGCTACGGGCGACAACTATTGCCACCAGCGTCGTAGCTGGGGCCCGGCCGGGTGGGCGGCTGCCCGGGGCGCCATCCTCAGAGGGGCGCCCAAGCCCCCCCCCCTTATTGTGTTGTTTCTCTTGCTAGAAAATATGACTCTTACGCGCAAAATTCAAATCTTGCCAGGGGCGCTTCTGCCTCTAGCTACGACTCTGATTGCCACTGCAGTGTCTCTGACCGGGAAGTTAGGTTTTGAATCCTACCGGTGTTGAATTTTCGGTGGCGCTAGCTGTAGTTAGTCGCTGTCTGGTTGAGAATTCTTGAGGTCGGCTGCTCTGATCGGTATTTTCCCATGTTTTCCCCGATCAGTAACTTTCTCCCCATATTTTAAAGTTATTTTCCCCTATTTAAAGTCATTTTCCGCTTATTTTTAGTAATTTTTAGGTAATTTTCAAAGAATTTTAGGTCACCACTCATCTAACCCTCTGTTGTCAAAATGTATGTGTATTTAGCATACGGTAAAGAAAGGGAGTTAGAAGTCCGTTAAAAGACAGTTATTAGCGTAGTGCGAGGATGACAATGAATATTATAACATGGCTTTTATAACATGGCTGGGTTACAAATTCTCCTCCTGAGTTCTACGATACCCCGAGGTACACAAAACCGAGATTGCAGGTTTAAAACTTGAATTATAACAATGGATAGATCGCAGTATTCGGGTCTCTGAGTGAAACATACGACAACTGAATGGGCGAGATCTTTGACAAAGCTGTATATTTCAAGTAGGACGATTTGTTCTAGACGTTTCATAGTAGAAGGAATTATAAAATAAGATAAGAATTTAATCTGATTTTAAATGAGTTCGTTAGTGACTGACAATAAACATAATATTCATTGGGTTAGGTAGAACACTGTTGCGTATGCCTAATCTCTTTTCCTCTGTATTACAGATACAGCACAGTGTTCATGTGTTTGATTGGCAATAACAAGTTTATTAATCAATTGTGAGACACTGTTATATGCTTCAGCACGTCTAATGAAATGCATGATATCCACTTGTTATTCTCTTTCCTCGTTTACGTACTGTAATTGATTCATAGAATATTTATAGGCGAATAAATATCAAACCGATCTTCCGGGTTGAACGAAACACGACGTCCTGAAAAACAGGTCGAGGTCGTTTATTGCATTGTGTGCCGTAACTCTGTTTTATTAGTTCCGTGGAACACGTGTTAAAAGTCTGCAAATAATCCCAGAAAATGTTGTTAAGAGGAGTGGCCACCTAAAAATAGTTTTCCCCAAGATTCCTGTATAAAAATGTAACTCTTGAATAATAATAATAATAATAATAATAATAATAATAATAATAATAATAATAATAACAACTTTGAATATGTCGACATAATTAAGTACAATACTGTCTCAGCGGACTCGACCGTCTGAATGCATCAGAGCGTCAATATTGATGACATTGGAGAGCCTCTGATTGGGAGGTTCTACGGTTCGAGTCTCGACGGTGGCAGGAGTTTCGACACTAGCTACATAGGTGGAATTCAGCTTCTCTCTGGAGGATAATTCGAGCAGTCGGCTGCTCTCATCGATAGTTTCTCATGGTTTCTCCGAACAACACCAGGCGAATGCCGGAGCAGTACCCTAACAAAATGGCTAAGGACTGCGAGTGATCTGTCTTTTTTTCTTTCTTGCTCTATCATCACCTCTTACTAACACACACTTACACTTTGCACTAAATTACCATGCTGGTGCTCTGCTAGTGAAAGATACCTGGTTGGGAAAAACCCTCAAGTCGACGGTAGGTACCAACTGGATCTCGCCATCCAGAGGGGGAAGATTCAAGGCCACCTCCAGCCTAAAAACCTACACTACATTTACGGGCCAAATGACCCTTGCAGGTGACACTCCCGTAATCATTAATGAATCAATTGAATGTCTCACCACCAGATGGATACTACAGTGTCTCGGGAGATCTGAGATCGCTCGTCGCTGCATACCGGATCTCCGTCGCGTGTTGTGAATTTATTTCAATATTGGAGTATTCTGAATTTACATCTGAATTTATCAAGTGTTTATCGAATTTATCAAGTGTAGACGGGCTTAAGAATGCAAATGAGGGGTTCCTGAGGAACGATTCTTCACGGTCCTTCGTCTACCTATGGCGTTCAGCTCCAACATCCGATCAACCGCTCACTGAAATATTTTAATTGTTCCAGGATGCATGGCACGAGTACTAAAGCAAATGACGCATGAATAACGGCTATTTGAGAACTTCTTGTCCACGCCCTTTAACGAATGAAAGAGATTAATACGCGTGTATAAAGTAAAAGAGTATATATCTCCCTCAATTATGAATTATCTTCCACCTTTTTCTAGAAATGGAGGAAATGACAGAATACAATTATAAAACACGTTGTAGATTGAGTCCAAAAGGCCACACGAAACTCAAATTTATAAAGTAGTATCTACGAGTTTGAAAACTTGAGTTGGGATGGGATTTCGTAAGAAGGTTAAATTCCATGTAAGTAGTAATGAAAGTCAGTCGCGAAAATGCGGATTGCACTACACATACACTACATCCATTCTTTCATAGGATTATACAAAATCTAGGTATCAAACATTTCACGTATCGCCACAATACAATATGCAATATAACTTAATACTTAGTATGCATATGTTGCTGATTACGTTGGTGCCTCCGTGTAAATTAATAAACAAGCGTTATCTATGTATGTTAGATTTTACTGGCGTAAGATCTTTTCAATCGCGTAGCGATTGTCACTAGAACGTGCATCGCGTAGGTGAAAAACAAGACTTCTTAATTAATTTAAAAACTTTCTAACATGTGCTAGACTCAATGGCATAATAACTTCTAAACATACCAATAAAGATTAGCAAAGAAAGTGCATTTGGATTGTACAAAGATCAGAAACATAGTCCATAAAGTAAAGACAATAAAAGTATGGGATTCGTTTTGCGTATCTTCCCTTTTTGTTGAGATGGTTCTCTTGTTGTTGTGGTTTGGGAAAAGATACAGAAGAAAAATATTCTTAGCTAATACTTAAAGAAAAATTAGTGTTTGCTAAGAACGTTTTTCTTCGCTATTTTCCTTTTTTTAACATTTGTTCCTTACCTGCCACTCCACCTCAAATTAGATTCGTTTTATCAATGCAACCTAAGTTCTGAAAGCGCGTTTTATGTATGCTAATTACCTCACGAGATAGCGCATCGATGGAGGCGAGACAATGTCAGTCAAGTCTCTGACACATAGCGATACGCATATGACATTACCTATCTGGAAGGTTACAGGGCTGTGAAAAGTACTAAGCTTCAATAAGTGGCCACTTATTGACAAAGTGGCACCTATTTCACAAAGATTATTTTATTATTTACGTTGTACTTCTACGACAACTATGAATTTCGCCCTACGTTCCAGGCATAATGGACTTGAGTTGACGATAAGCTCTAGAAAGCACCACGGAATCATGTTTCGAAATCCGCTTCTGCAGAGCTCGGTTTGAATCAATCGGTTTGGTTCAATCGGGCAACAATGGATTGGTGGAGTTGTGCAGTATCGTTAAAGCAAGTTCTTCATTTAATAGCATTCTAAATTGTCACACTACTCACTATCCGTGCTTTTCAATATCGTCAATCAACTCTCTCTCTCCTCCGTTGTACATCATTTTGTGTGGAATTGTTTACCTCAACGGATACATAGATCTCTATTAGGGCGCGAATCGGAATTTTTTTTCCAAGGTACACGTTCACAAATTAAAACGACAACAATCCAACATGCAGAGTTGACACAATAGAACTCGCATTTTTGTTTTGACAGTGAATGTTGCGAATAATATACGTGCATGCGGCTTATGATTGTTATCTTGTAACAATTCAACTGGATCAATAAACATTTCTATGTGAATCTACTCGAGATATCCTTACTGGGTACTTTGATGCGAAGTCTTTGATTTGAAGCTTTCAAAATTTGGAAGTAGTAAATGGGGCATCTAGAAATGGATTACCCATATATATATATATATATATATATATATATATATATATATATATATATATATATATACTACAACGCCACTCATGTGCCTGGAGACCAATCGGGAACCAAAAGCTTTTCCCGGGCGTGGTGGTACGCTATTGGGGGGGGAGATACCTGTAGGGGATATCTCCCTCAAGGCAGCGTATCCGACCTCCCAGCTGGGACAGAATCACCTGCCCATGTTGGGATAAAATGTTCACTACACAAACGGGACTAACGACTCAAACAGTTGACGTGCTCGGATAATCAAAAAGTCAATCAATCAAATCTGTAGGACAAATGATCCGTTTCATCGAACCTTAAACTTCAGTATTCTATCATTACTAATCTCTCTACACATTTCATCAAACTATACAGCTTGTAGCCAGAGAGCGAGAATGGTGGTACAAGCAGGTGCTATTGAGGAATCCAGTGGAGATTAGATAGTGACCCCGGAAGAGTAACTTGGAATGTTCAGCTGGTAAGGTTTTATTGCTGTTACTGATGATAGTAAAGAGGCATCAATTTTATCAAAATTGCACGGACTTGAATGAGGTTCTTGTCCTGCAAATATGGAAAAGTGGATAAGAAAGAGGATAGCATCCCAACTACGCCCGTGCTTTATGTATTTTCTGACGTATGTTTTATAGTTCTGAAGGAAAGGCGTTGCATTTCTTTAATAAGATTGTTAGCAATGTTAATTTACCGTAGAACAAATTGTATGGGTTCAAGGGAATCGGTTCATAATATATATATTCTTTATCTATCAGTTCATGTAATGATTGACAGGAGTTTTTGTGGGGAATCATGTTATCTTCTGGTTGATGGAAGTAATTCGTTCAACGCAGTCATCCTGTCATCTGTTGCACCATTACTTCCGTCTTGTATACTTTCATTAGTTTTGATATTATTCCAAACGGTTTAGGGAACCTTTATACATGGGAAACTAATTGATGAGTGAACATTGCTGATAATGTATCGATCTGGCATCTACAATATTAAACGTCTGCTTTGGAGAGGGGAATGATGTTGACTGACCTGCATCTCATTGTGATCGAATAGCTTCCAGAGTAAACTACTTGTGAATATATCGGATCATATCCCGCTGAGTGAGATGGGAAGCATTTGGGAAAGAACAGTTTTCTTTGTTAGGGTAAATAGTAAAGCTCTCCATATCAGATAGGACCTATCAGAACAATATTGGTTTTTGATACATAAGTTTCAACACTGAAATCTTTTACGTCAAGTGAAAAGGCTTACCAAATCAAAAGGTTTGTTCCGACCTGTAAAAAATATCCATGCAAAATTATCATGATAGTTTTTTCTTCTTTTGTCGGGGTTGTTGGAAAGGCATTGCCATACTGAAGTTGGGGTCTTCATGTTGATTTAGGTTACTTGTTTTTCGTAGGATTTTCAGGAAACCGCCATATTTATCTTCTGCGATATAATCGTCGTCGTAGCAAAGGTAATGAAGAGTGCAATTAAGAGAAATTTAATGAATGTAGTTTCTCATACGTGTATCACAAGGTGTTACATATCCATCATTGATTACTCGTCCATGGAGAACCCTAAGACGTTCATCACTATAAAAAGAGTCCTGAGATATTCGAATCCCAGAATATCTCAAGTGGAACAAAAATTTAAAGAGCTGTGATCGAACAAGCAGTGATCGATATTTTTGTCACTCTTTCTACATATTTCCTTCTACTTTCTTTCCCCTTTTCTTCCTTCCTTTCTATTTTAATTTGTTTCTTTCATGTTTTCTTCTTTTGATGGTGCTGCATCCGCGGGCGTTGGACTCTGACCAGTGATCCGCATTTGCGCCGTACTGCGGGAGATTATCTTGGGATATTGTGAGAGACGGGCCATTTGGGATTGATACTTCGCCTGACGACGGTGTTCACGTGCGGGCAGGTCGGGAAAAGGAGCGCGCCCTCAGTCACGGCCTCCTTTACTAGTAGTACTCCAGTACTCCTTAGTAGAGGAGGTCATCCCTCAGTGGAGTGGCAAAACGTTTCGGCCCGCAAAGTAGGCGGGCCAAGGTAAATAACGGCCTATTTTTAGGATATGTTTTTGTTATTTAATGTACTAACACCACTTCTGTAAAGTGGGCTCGTTCTACACTCTTCTAAACCGAGTCCGGATAACCTTTTTGCGGAGGGGCTCGCACTCATTATGTTACGCTACTGCCTCAATCCGTTGTATAAAGTGTTGCTCCGCTTAGAATTTATCCGAGGAACCCACGGAAGCGACGAATCAGACACATTCTAGAATTATTTATTTTTTTTATTTCCCTTCACAGAGGCCTTTGGAAGAGAGATATTATTTATCTAAAGGAACATTTTCATTTTTTTACTACTGCCATGTGGATAGTGAGAGGTATTTTTCTTAAACATGTTAGCAAAAGTACTAAATTTTAAATAACAAAAATTTGTAAAATTATATGTTATCTCACTGGCCTAACTAATTTGGAATGAAATATATTTCTTACAATTTTTACACTAATTCGTGAAATATTAAAATGATTTTTTATTTACACAATTTTCATACTTTTTACATGAATTCCAGGTCGAGGAGGGCTTTGGACCAATTGTTTACCCCAAGAGTCTTTCCGGTCTACGAAGCCCCTCTTATGGATTGGTGTTAGCTATTGAACTCGGTGCCACTATTTTAATTTAGTGCAGTAACGTCTTTTTTAGGAGTACATAATATAATGTGAATATCTGATTTAATTGTAAAGGAATCTATTAGCGGATTTCATAAAATTTACTGCTGTACCAGGGTACTTCCGTAAACAGTTGCATGTAAAGTGTTATTCTATTCTACATTTTTCGTGTAATAATAATAATAATAATAATAATAATAATAATAATAATAATAATAATAATTATAATAATAATAAAAACAACATTAAGAAGAAAAGGAAGAGATCTAAGAAAAAGGTGATGATAATGAAGATGAAAGAGGATAAGGATTTGACACATCACAATTCGAAATAACGTTTCATCCGGCCCACCTCTGTCGATCACTTTCCCACATCATGGACCCGCCCGCCCAACGCGTCGGCCGTTATCAAATAAGCTGCGTCGGAGAGCGCGACCGGGAGGCGTTCACCCAAGCGACGGTCGCGACGTGTCGCGTCTCACCGCGTCTCATCGCGTCGCACTGCACCGTGTCTCATCGTGTCTCATCGTGTCGCGTCGCGTCGCGTCGCGTCGCATCGCATCGCATCGCATCGCATCGCATCGCATCGCATCGCATCGAGTCGGAGGCGGGAAGGGAACCTCTCCTCCGGCTCCCCACGGGGTCTCCCGACACACAGTAAGACAGAGAAAGAGAGAGGCCGGCGCGTGCCTATTTTCGTCCCATTGAGCGGCGGCGGCGGAGGCGGCGGGCGCTGCGTCACGTGAGCGCCCTGACAGCCGACGCCGCGCGCGGGCGGTGACGTCACTCACTCACTCGCTCGCTCGCTCGCTCGCTGGCTGGC
>BOPP01000003.1:1348439-1362275 GCA_017312745.1 Gryllus bimaculatus
CGGGGAAAGTGATGCCGCTGTCGCGGCGGCCTGGCCACTCCGCCCTGCGGCAGGTGGACGGCGTGCAAGTGCAGCTTCTGGGATTGGGACCCCCGCATTTCCCAGGAATCGGTGTCTTCTGGGTGACTGTACCTCCCCTCAGGATCAGAAAATCCTGTATCGATACCTTCCCAGTGTCAGTAACTTCTTCGCAGTGTCGATACTTTTCGTAATAGGGAGTCTGTGCCACCTCCTATGTTAAAGCACTATCTATCTTCTGCGCAGGCGTAGTTCAAGTTTCGCACCACTTTCGTATATCTGCGCATGCGCAGAAGATCGAGATTGCAGTCGGTTGCTGCCCGCTAATTCGTGCACTAACTCTCTAGTGTAGATACCTACAAGTATCGACATCTGCACAGTATAGGTACATCCACACTAAGGGGTATCTACGGTATGATAGACATGCAACGTGTCACGGGCGCCACTCACAAGGGGCGCTGTTTAGAGAATACCCGCTAAATCATATAACAACACCCCTAATTTGAAGTATCCTGCCAGGGGCGATATGCTATGCTTGACATGGGCGCCTGAACACCTAGATATGCCTCTGCATACACAGTATGGTCGCATCCAGAAACGAACAAAGGAGAAATAACCTCGTCGTGGGTTGGACAGTTCACAGAGGACTCTAGAGCTCCCTTACAGGAAATGGAGGTGTTCCTTTACCCTTCCATTTGCTGAAGTATTGTGGGGTGATCATTAAGGCTGCATGGTGTTGACTCATGAATGATGGTGCAAGGTATGGTTGCGATACGTCACGGTATGTGTAGCCAACAGGTCACAACCACATGGTCAAAACATCGACTTAAAACTGAAAAGCGCAGCTTTCGTAGAATGCGCGGGTTGTTTGCACGACGCTGCAAGCACGTTTGCCGCCCTCATGTTACAGAACCACCAAATATTATGCACCATAAATTTGAAGTGAAATACATAGTTAATTGATGCGAGTAATTTATTTGAAATATCCGCAAATGCTACTTTCGGAATTTTAAATAATGTACTGATGCGAATTCGGGCCTGGCACTATCGAGGATGCTTGCCCCGTTCTTATTATCTTATTGTTGGGCAATTACATCACAGCTAATATTTGGCAGCTGACAACGTCAAATAAACAAATTTTAGATTTATGCAACACAAATTAACAAATGATATGAAGGTCTTTTCCTTTGCGATGATATAATAATGCGGTTCAATTTCTCAAATTTTTGGAAGCGTTCATGAAATGGTACCAAAAAAAGATCTCTGTAAATTTAATGATCTCGCCTTACGTTCACTTGCCCAGTGCCTCGCAAAGGCAGTCGTGGTTGCGGTGGATGACAGATTGAGGAAAGTACAAATACATACCTGAATCCGAGCGATTACATATTAAAAAAAGGAAGAGCAGAAAAGTTACAAATGAAAAGTACAACATAAATTCGAAAACCCCCAAAGATATTGTTTCAGGTCGTTCTGTACTTATTCTCAAAGACTGATTAAAAAGGTAGGTGTATAAATTCTGGAACAAAACGAGTATAATCACTAAATCTCTGATTTTAGGACAAAATGTCTCTTTATATCCTTTAAAAGGTTATGGAAATGTTTACGAATCATGAAATCATGTTTACGAATCATGAAAAAATAGATCTACTACAAGCAATTAATATTGCCTAAAATGTTCTAAATGGCGGTTGATGCCTGTTTTAATATATTTTTTGCCTGAAGCTGTCTAAAACAAGTAATTTCGAAGAATTGTCATATTTTAATTCCTCATTTCTTAAACTTGGTTTACCGAAATTCGAAAATTATCGGATCGATTAAGCACCGAATCGACTACGCACTGAAATCACTCACAACACTGCACATAAGGAGCTCTGCAAGTTAATAGGGAGTTTGTGCAAGCCAAGCCGTCGACAATATCGATCTTTTGCGCCTGCGCAGATGCATTAAAACGGTGCAAAACGTGAACTGCGCATGAGCAGAAGATCGATAGTGCTTTAACGTTCGAGGTGGCACAAACTCCCTGATATAAAGAGGATGTTTCACGCTTGTCTGCGATCAACGCGCTCTTCTTAGGCAATTGCACCCTCTCCCGGTGCAGCTGCGCTGTTGACAGGTGGAGACGTAAAGTTGATAAATTTCTAACTCTATGGTTGAGGCATATCGCCTCAGTGGGCCCGTCGTCAACGCTATCCAGGCGAGGAAAGCCACAGGTCAGCCAAAACCCTACTGTCGGAAAGGCGAAGCTTACAAAATAGGACCAAGTCTTGAACCTGAACCTCTAGAAAGGAAAATAACAATTTCGTGTTTTCTTCTATGTGTATGTGTGTTTCTGCTTCTGTGTTGTATTAGCTGCATTGCATAATGTGAAGAGGAGCTACGCTTTAATCTATTTTAAGTGCCTAAAACGTCATTTTTCATGCCCAATTGGGCCTTATTTCAGAATTTTGTTACCTATTATAGGTGCCTAAAGCATATTTTTTAAAGTCTAAAATTTCCAGGTCTAATAATTACTATTTATTGCAAAAACATGTTTAAACATGTTTTTGAAATTGCAATTGAACTGTTTTATATAATTTTCCGAGAAACGTGTAATATGTAACATGTATGTGATGGTGAACTATTGTAGTATATCCCGTTATCAACCTCAATGTAAGTACATATTGCATCACATATTATTATAATCTCTGTAGCTTTTCTGTGAAGGAATAGTAGATGTTTCATACGATTTATTGACTGTGCGTTTATAAATACTCATTAATCTTAACATTTATAAAAAACACTCAATCTTCGAACTTTTAAAGCTTCGTTAACTATTACACATGCTTGCTCGCACTAAGAAACGTCGCCTGCGTTTCATAAGTCAATTGCAACTCATGCAACGAAAAGACCAATTACGTATAGTTGATCTTCAAAGTGAAAGAATGGCAGCTTCCTAATAATTCTAAAATATTATTAAAAGTTGTTTGGATTAGAAAACCCCTTAATAATACATCTATGGCTCAATGACTTTCATTTCCTGTAAAAATCGTGATATGTGAGTAGAAAACTAAAATCTGTTTCTAAATGAAGATCGAGGGATGTGGCTCAGTGCGTAGCACGCATACTTCGCAGTTGGGAGGCCTCGGTTCGATCTCCGGCCCGGCCATCCTGATCGGGGTTTTTGTGGTTACCCTCGCTCTTACAGGCGAACGCTGGGATGGTTCTAAACGCCCACGATCTCCTCTCCCTCTCATCATCATCCTATCACCTTATAATTCAAAGCTTAACAACCTAGTCTTACCATGGGATACAGCCGAAAATCTGATACCTATAATGACACACGTTCATCTCCTTGGGATAGAATATAACTGAGCCTTGGAACAGAACGTGAAGTGTGGTCAGAAATGGCCGTTACGCAAATAATAATAATAATAATAATAATAATAATAATAATAATAATATAATAATAATATCTCAAGGGGTCGAACTATTTACTACTAAACAGCTCTTCACGAGCTAAAGCCTACCAGGAGAGTCCCGGCCTTGCGACCATGGATTAAGGGGTACGTGTGATTATCACAGAGTCATCCCTATGCGTGAGAAGTGAATTTCTCATCGTCACACAGCAACGGATTGCAAGGAAAGCACTCAGTTAAATTTTGCCCCGACCAGGAATCAAACCCGGGGCTGCGCCGTGGAAAGCGAGCACGCTAACCAACGGGTCAACGAGGGCCTGTGAAAGTCTAGTGAAACAATAGAATTGGAACAATACAATTAGATTCTAGGGAACACTATAGATCAATTTTGAATATTGTATTTTTTAATGGGACAGAGTCAATCAACATACCGTTGTTGAAAAAAAAAATTATTTATAGTAATCATTCATAAATCTTTAACCTATTTATATTTTTATTCATTTTGCTAATATTTTAATTCATTAGTATAATACTAAATAAATGGAATTATTTTAGCAAACGTTGAATTGTTTAAAAAACTTCGGCGTAACGTAAGACTAAACCAACACCCCTACATCTATGTAACCGAAAGTAACACTCCCTCAAGCTCTCTCTCCCTCAAGCTCTCTTTCCCTTTTTAGTGTTACGTAATTCATGAATGACCCCCTTCATGCGGTCGTCCTTGAGCCTGTCAAAAACCATCGTCCGCTGGCCTAAACTCCGCATACCTGACTTTATCCACCGGCGCCTGTGCTCGCGTTTGGAGATACGAGTCGGGGTGACCTAGCCTCTTACCGCCGTGGCCCTGCCCCTGATGGGAGTTAGCCTCTATGTCGCGTCGCCCTGTTAGGTAACCCAAGGCATTACGCACGAGGTATGCACGTGTGTGCGGAATGCGTCATCACGGAGAGTCACCAGTCAGCGCCCTCCGCTTGTGCCACTAGCGCAGGGGTTTTTAAAATTTTTTCGTCCACGGCTCTATTGGTCTAAGATTCACTCCACGGCTAATCAAACGAATTCGACGAAAAATTGAGCTTGATATTTCAGGAGCTTCTTTACAAATTGAATTATTGGCACTGAAGCTCCCGCTTGGATGACAGTGCCTCCTCTCCTTGCGACTCGTGATCTTGAAAGGACACATCATTTAAATCGGAGTGTATTGCAACAGTCTGCGCGCTCTCTTTTCTTCATCCTTTCTTCCCGTTTCCTCTCCAGCTTGCGACCTTGAAGAGACACTTCATTCAAATCGGAGTATGCACAATAGGGGTCCAGTTGGGACCCAGGTGGGGCAGTGCTCCACTGGTGAAGATGCCTGGAAGAGGAAATCCCTCGCAAGCCGACATGAAGGTCGGCGGCTGATAGTAACAGTGGGCACACCGTTTGCCTCTGGCACTGATCATGCACGACTCGTACGCGAATAATTTCAATACCATATTTTACGGACTATGAGATGCCCCTTAATTTTTAAGCATTTAAATATTTTTTTTTCAATTTACAGCCCTCATTATATAGTACCTATTATTTTTTCATTACGAAATTAGTTATGAACAACAATATTGTACTGTTACCGAAAACACACATACCTTTCAATGCAAGCTCAGTGGCACCTGGCACCATATACTGCAATAACGAGTCTTATGCCGCACAGTGTTCTGTGTTTGTGATGGCGGGCGGGAGGGAGACAGTGGTAGCAAACTACTGAACCATTGCAACTCCTGTTTGCAGCATCGGTGCACTGCTGCTGCCAGTTGAACCTAATGTTGCCAGATAGAGAGATAGGTTTCGCGCAGCAGCGAATATACGGCCATTTTTAAAACTGACAGCAATCTTAAATTAAACACCGAACTTTTTTACATTAATTTTGAGTATAAGAGCACCTAAATGTGAAAGGAAATTCATTGAAAAAAAAGTGCGTCGTATAGCACCACCTTCTACAGGTTCCTCTAGTGGAGGTGGTGCTTATAAGAGAGAGCGTAGGCTCCCGCGGTCGGAGTCAGTATTTACTTGGCTGTCCGGGTGACGCCACGTCCATGGCGAAGGTGCCGACGTTTCGGTCGCCATTCTGCGACCTTCCTCAGAGCCTAATGCCATGGCATTACGTCGGCACCTTCGCCATGGACGCGGCGTCACCTGGACAGCCAAGTGCTTTTAGACCGTAAAAAACGACAAGTAGTTGAGACGCCTAGAAACTGGCCTGGTGTGAAAACGCCTGGAATCAGTCAAGCCGTAAGGCGCTGTCCATGCGCGCCGCTACTGGCATTGGTTAGTTGACTCTCTTGAGTGAATTCAGCAGTTGAAGAATAGTTTCAATTTCCCGCATCCGTTTTGCGAAGTGTCGACTGCCGAGGGCCGCCTTGGCCTGCGCCTGGAGGCATCCGGGCGCGGCGCCGGGGCGCGCGAGGCGGTTTTGGGGAAGCGGCTGTTTGCCGAGCGGCGCACGGGAGGGCGTGGGCGGCGGCGACGCGCTTATCTCGCGCGTCTATTTGCCCTCTCGCCACCCCCAGCCCCCCTGCGCGGCGCATGCCACGCCGCTGCCAGTGGGTGCTCACACCGCGCCTCCAACTCAACCACCCTCCCATCCATTGCCTACGTCTTGCTGCACACACAGCCACTGCTCACCACCGCACTCACCCACCCACTCACTGCCCATCCCCCGCTGCCACCCACAGTTCGGCCCATTTCATACACACCTAGGGGCTCAGTGCATCAATGGATGTCGCTGCAGGGACGCATACTGAGACGTCCTAGGAGTAGAATCCCGACGATGGCACGATTTTTGCCCCTAGCTACATAAGCTAGATCTAGATCAGCCGCAGTCTAGAGGAGAATTCTAGCGGCCGGCTGCTCTGATTTGTAGTTTATCGTCGTTTCTCCGATCAGCATGAGGCGAATGCCGGGGTGGAACCCTAACAAACGGGCAATTTACCCCACGCAATTTTTCTATCATCATCCTTGTCCTCCCCGCCCCTCCTACGTACACACATATTAGCTTAGCGTTTGTCCCAGCTGATGATGTGGCAGCTGGCGGGTGTTATCTGGATGGGAAAACCCGCAAGCTGACGTGTAGGTCGGTGCTGGTTCTCGCCACCAGCAGGGGAAGATCGCCACTACCTTCTGCAAATAAAAAATGCACTTCACTTACGTGACTAATGGCCTTAGTAGTTGACGCGTCCAGTGTTAGTAATCAATCAATCGGTCCCATCTCACGTCTGGCTCCACCCACTATTTCAATCCTATTTTCACATTTACCGTCTCGTCCGCTTTCCACTCTCGAACCCTATCGCCTTTTCCCTTCCCACCCTATTTCTTTTGCCTCCCGCCTCGGCGTGTCTCGGTCCTTTTCCCGTCTCGTGCTTCGTTCCGTTTCTTCCCCCTACTCATTTTTTTTCGCTTTCATCTCGTCTCTTTTTCCATTTCGATCCCCATCTCGTCCTCCTCAGTCCTACAGTTCCCCTTCCCCACTCTCTTCTTTCGCACTTTGTTCCCTTCTCTTTCCTCTGCCCTAACCTTTACTGCCCGTGCATTCCTATCCTGCTCCGTCCCGCGATTCTGAATGCTTCGCCCCTCTCGACTCGTGCCCCCTCGCCCCTCCAACCACCTCATTTTTGTCCCTTTCATTTGCTCCGCTCCACCTATCCCAGCAGTAGTCTACTTCGCCCGCCTTGCCTCTGCCTGTCCCTTTCTTGTCCGCTTTGTCCATCCTCATAAGTCTCTTCCCCTTCCCTACCCGCTCCTCCCCTCCCCAGCCCCTCCGACCAGCTCCTTCCCGCCCAACCACATCCCGCCTTCCTCAGCCTCTCTTCTCCTAATGTCCGCTCACGGGAGATAAGGTGCGGGGGAGGAGCTGTTGAGCACCCGAGATCAGGAAAATTCTCCACACCACGAGGAAACAACATTCAAGTCGCTTAATTCGCGGTTTAGAACTGAAACGACAGCAGGAAAACCATAGAAAAAGCGAATTTCCATTAATGCTCAAGTGTGCCGACTTGAAAAGCTTGAGCTGGAGTGTCATAACAGCGGAAATCGTTGGAATGCACTAGAGCGGTGGAATGCATCATTCCACCGCGTTAGAGTATGGCTGTTGGTTCTTACTCTTTCATTTTTCACAATAATTCCATCAATGTACCTCTAAGGCTTTCTATTGATGGTGCAATTTGAATTTCGGCTGAATTTTTATCGCGGAAGGTGACAGAAATGTTTCTTTGCGAAATCTGACGATGACGTATATGTCGGTTTGCGAGGGCTTTCCCTATCTAGGTATCTCCCACCAGCGGCGCACCGTCCTAGTTAGGATAAACTGTACACTCCCAACAAATGTGGTAGAGTGACGCGTGTACGTATAAGTTTGTGTAAGAATAGGACAAGGAAGGAGAGAGAAAGATCGCACGCAGTTCGTGGTGCGTTTGTTAGGGTACTGCTCCGACATTCGCTTGGTGTTGATCGGAGAAACCACAGAAAACTACCGATCAGAGAAGTCGCTAGAATTCACCTCCAGACAGCAGCTGAATTCGAAGAAGCTGTCTAGCTAATGTCGCAAATTCTCCCACCGAAAGAGGAGAAACTAAGGAAGAGGAAACAACTAGGGCAAGAATGATAAGGAAAAAATAATGAGGAAGGAAAATGGAAATACAGTAAGAAGGAAAGGAAGACAAATAAATATTATTTTGCACTAAATAACTCAACGTAATCTCCACACGCTTCTGAATACTCGTGGAGTCTCCTGAAGATGGATTAGTGATGCCGGGCGCGTCAAGTGCTAGGGTCATTATTCCCGTGAATGTAGTGCGTATTTTTGAACTTCTACCGCTGGATGGCGAGATCCGGCGCCGTCTTAACCTTCGGCATTCGGGGTTTCCCCAACCGGGTATCTCCTTTCAGCAGAGCACCGGCCCAGCTGAGACAAGCTCTAAGCTCCTGACTGATCTCCCGGCATGTGTGAAAGTGTAGTGTAAAGAAGAGGAAGGGGAAAAGTAAGAGGAAGGAAACATCGCGCTGCGTCTATAACCCGTTTGTTAGGGTACAACGCCGGCTCGCCTGGCGTTGATCGGAGAAAACACAGAAAACCACTGATCAGAGCAGCCAACCGCCAGGATTGTTTTGTCTAGGCAATCCGGGGTGACTACAGTATGCACAACACTGCAGTAAGCTCTGAAGAAGGTCACAATACGCTGGCCGAAACGTTAGCCACCATGTCCGAGACGCGGCTCACCTCGGATAGCCCAGACAACACAACCACGAAGCGTACGCAACCAACCGCCAGGATTCTCCTCCGGACAGCATCTGAATTCGCCCTAGGTACAGTCGCCAACGGTCGGGACTCGAACCGTGGGAGCTCCCGGTCAGAGGCAGGTGTCTACACAAGAGAATGCGGCGTGTTCGCGCGGAGAGGCTAAGCGGACGGGCGGGCGGGCGGAAGCGAAAATAGACCAGCGGTGTTGAACAGGAAGCGGCCGCTCGCTCCGCGCCGTGCGACCGCCCTCCGCCAGCGGCATTGCGCGCGGGAACGCGCGTTTATCCCGCGAGCACGACGCTTGCGGGCGATCGCGCGCCTTTTGTGAGGCTCTTTTAGGGGTTCGCTAGCTCTAAATTTATGCCGGGGGGAAATAGACCGCGTATAAATAGATGCAGCCAGCTCGCGCTGTCGAATTTTCCATTTTTTTCGTCACGTTGATCTCGCGCCGTTGAAAGCGCAAAGGAAATAGGGTTGTTGTTTTGTTTTTTTCTCGTCGTGAATATTTGTGCCGCGCAACGACAAGTATTCAAGGACCGGTGATAGGTCCGATGAGACTGTCACCTGATCTGGCAGGGCATTTAGTTAAAGTCCTAAAATTAACTAAAGTAACTCGGATAGGTCCGAGTATTAATCATAATATGTGGAATGTATGCAACTGAATCGAGACTATCTTTTTAATCTATACAGCTAACACACGTGACTTGAACTCTCACAAGTTATAGAGTGTTCTCCCCTACAATGCAAGGGAAAAATAAAGCAACGTCCATTTTTTTGGAAGGATTGCGGCTGTTAAAGAGTTCTCGAAATTGTGTTCAAACCTGGCTTTAATGCTATTTGTTTAATTCTTTTAAAATATGCAAAGTGTGCATTCACAGTAACAAACATTCCATTGTGGAAATATTATAATCTTCGAAATTTCTACCTTATTGGTGTGCAGAAAGAGGAAAGTTGGTGATGGATATTCTGGGCGTGACCATTCCATGAGACAGCGTTCTGACAATACTGTTGAGTGTGTATTTTTGTGAATATTGTTACCGCCTAAATGCATAATTATTTCTTAGGTTATTATTGCTTGTAAATCCGGTCCCTTAATATTAGACTTGGAAAAATAATGAGTCCTTTCATTAATGTAAAATGGACGGAATTTTATTTACCTCCCCGCTTCGCTTCGCTCCTCTCCGCCTCAGCATCCCCGCCACACTCCGCCCTCCCCACTCTCTCCCGCCGTGTCGCCCTGTTTGGTCGCGCGTTGTTACTCGTCTCTGCCTCGTTCCCCACTCCCTTCCCGCCTTATTCCCGCCTCGTCCCCTCGCCACCCCTTTCCGCCATTCCTCGCTTCATCCCCCGGCCGTGTACCACCCACTGGCCCTCACCGCCCTATTCCGTGCGCTATCCCCGACCGGACCCGCGATGTCCCCTCCCGTCCCTTACTTGAGAGACGGTGAGATGATGAGAGAGGGTGAGACGATGAGAGAGGGTGAGACGATGAGAGAGGGTGAGGCGATGAGAGAGGGTGAGACGATGAGAGAGGGAAGGAGAAAGGAGTAGATATAGGGCAGAACTCCTGCCGGGTTCCTCTAGTACATCATAATAGAACCCTACGTTCCAAATTTCAAGTTATTAGGTACGTATTGATTTGTCAATCGGTGTGTTAATGCGACTATTTATAACAAAATAAAATACAATTGTTAGTACAATATTTCAAAAACAAAAAAGTACTGAATGCTTTAGTATCTAGTTCCAGTGACATCTGTCGCAGAGATATATGAAGTACAGAGGTCAATGCTAGAAACTCTGTTTCCCAACCCCCGACACCCTGCCTGCCTGACTAGGCCTCTTATCTCTCACGCGTGTCAGTTTCAATATGTTCGGTATATCTCCAGCATACACACAGCTCCTATTGTTTAGTCCTCTATTAGCTTACCGCCCACTTTAAAGTTCATACTACGATGTATTTCTGTGTTTTCCCTGGTAGCAAAGAGGTGATTTAAATTAAATTTAGACTCTGTTCTTCCGCGCGTGAGAAACAGAGTAGATGAAAGAGGTCGTGTAGATTGAGATGAGCTTTTACTGCGACATTCTCTCAATCTGTGTCCTAGGGATAGTCCCGTTCAGTTGCAGCCATCCTCATCTACATACACAGGTTGTGACGAAACTGTATAGGAGAGGATGTTTTCCCCCCACCATGCCTCTGTTGATATTGACATTGATCAGAACTAGATATAGTGAGATGGTGGGAAAGGAATTGGACGGAAAGATCGCGTGTAGTTCGTTTGCCGTTAAATAGAGCACCGGCAAAGATGGCAGAGCATTATCTGATGTGACTGTAGTGCCTCTGACCGGGAGTTCCTAGGTTCGAGTCCCGACGGTGACAGGATTTTCGACACTAGTTGCATAGCTAGGTTAAATTCAGCCGTTGTCTGGAGGAGAATTCTACCGACCGGCTGCTCGCGTCGTTCGTTTTCCTTGGTTTCTCCGATCAACACCAGGCGAATGCCGGAGCAGTACCCTAACAATCGGGCCACGGACTACGCGCGATATTTCCTTCCTCTTCTTTCCCCTATCCTCACTTTACGCTCACATGCGATACACTATCAGGGAAAAACCGCCACATCTTGCGATAAAAATGCACTACACTTATGGGATTAATGACTTTAGCAGTTGATGCGCCTGCAATCACTAATCAATCGTTGAATGTGGGGTTGCTCTCGTATTTCCCCGGAAGAGGTAATAAGACCTCTGATCAGACCAGTCTGCTTAGAAGTCGATTCCATGAGGCACCACTCGCCGATATTAAAACATAAGTAAGAGTGTTGTGTCTTGTCGGGAACGGGCCCGAATCACCACTTCGCTCAATCGAGGCCTTTTCTCGCAGAGGTCTCCTAAACGAAGGGGAATAATTGTGTGAGTGTGCAAGAGTTACGATCCTGATTCGTGTATATCGTATCAGCTGTCTAGCGTGGTCTTGAGACTTGCGAGGTGAAACACCTATTGCGACACTTATTCTGTAAGTGTCGACCACATCATATTGTAAGTTATTTGGCCAATAATAACAAACGGACTACATTAGTACACATAATTTGTTCTACTTTCCAGTTTCTACATTCCAGTTTCTGGAACAATTTCGAGGACAGTGTTCGAGGGATACAAATAAAAATTCTACAAATTAATTTTATTTGAAAGATATCATAATTAATTACAAATAAATATAGTTACATATAAAATACTAAACGTAAGGTACGGAGAGTCATGAAATGAAAAATCAGAGAAACAAAGAATTCAAAACATGGTAAAATTCAATGTTTTACTGGATAGTGAGAAAGCATCGTCTAATGGAAACGGCCATGCTAGCACAGATGGCAACCGCCAAATGAGGATCAGTTTACGGAAAGATCGAAAACTGTGGAAATGTAAAGTAAAGAAGAAGTGAGGACCGAGTAAAACTAATGAACCGACCCATCCACAAATATTTTGTTTCTTCCCTTCCCTCTCTTGCTATTTGCTACCTCATCGCCCCATTTTGCGGCCGTTGTCTAGTGCTCATGTTATACAAGTTTAATAATAATAATTACAAATAATATAATAATAAACAATAATGATTAGTAAGCAAAATACATAAAAACTCAGCGGACCACATTATCAGAGAATATTGGCATGAATGTGGCGTACGTGATGCCTTATTGGGTGTTTACGCACTTCTCTACACTATGCCCCATTTGCCAACGCAAGTCCCTTTCACACTTTGACTTACCCGATTTCTTATCTCAACATTTCTCTGAACATATTGGAGGACTCTGGCAACACTGCGATGATGAGGGTGTGAAGCAAGAGATCGAATTGGAAAATGACTAAAGAAGGATGAATTTTTAAGAGTATTAGTAATCTCTATATCGTTTCAATCGTTTGCATCTTTGTCAATTCAATTTTCGTCAATTCAACTGTTTGCTTGTTTCTTCAACCGTATCCTTCATAGATTTCTTGTTCAGTGTTACAGTTTCCTTGGACTCAATCCGTCATTTTATTCGTGTGGCAAATGACGTATTCGAAGTGTAATATTTAATTCTAGAAACAGTCGTTTAAGGGATCATAAGCAATACGTGAAAGGCGATTCCACGTAGAAGTTTTCTTAAATGTAGGATTGTCGGAAATCAAATAATAGGACCTCAATTGTTTGATGGAACATTTTTCGGAGACACTTATTTGAAGTTCTGCTTGTTAAAACATCAATTACCTTCTACAGGATGTGCCTCTTTCGCTACTTTCTGTACTCATACTTTCAGCCTGATAGATTCAAAATAAATGTGCAAAACTTTCATTTGAAATATTTAAGATTTATTTATCGTGGTGGACTTTAAAACTGCAAACCAGCAAGACCTTTGGTCGTTAGTCCACACGATTTTTATCTTTGGGTAATTTTGTCTTGTGTACACAGGGCACGTTGATAACAGAGCTGTACTTGAAACGCCACATTCATATGTGTTTGACGAAATCAGGAATCTATGGAATAACTGCTTCCTTAACAATCCGATTTCTGTATCAGAAAAGGGTGGCATTTTCAACAATATAAAGTCGCGCCTAAGAAGACGACATGAAAAGAGATAAAGACATGATGTTTGTAATGTATTATTACTGCTAGTTACTTACTTTTGTATGAATGTGTTTTGAGTAATTATTTACACTAAAGCAGTTATGCAGGCCTAAGGAAATTAAAATAAACAAAACAAAAAAATAATGGGTTCGGGGCTGCCAAAAGTTAGCTGCTCGGAAAGACACAATTTACACACTTCAATTTTATTTCTGAGTTAATTTTTCTTTTTAAACAAATTTATGAATTTCTTTTGTAGCCCATTAACAAATTGTGTGCCGATCAGAGCAGCCGACAGCTGGAATTTTCCTCCGAACAGTTGTTGAATTCGATCTACCTATGTAGCTAATGTTGAAAATTCTACCATCATCAGGGCTTAATACCTTGTATCACCCAGTCAGAGACACTGCAAGTAACACTCGCTGTACTGACACATCTCATTACTCGTATGGGCTGATGATTTTCGTTGTTGGTTATCTAACTCATAACTCTCCCACACCTAAGATTAGGAATTGATCGTGGTATGTGTGTTGCCCATGATGTGAGGTCTCGACCTGGCGGGACCT
>BOPP01000003.1:1362944-1393822 GCA_017312745.1 Gryllus bimaculatus
AAAGAGGAGATAAAACATTGCGTTAACTGTGCGGCTATGGTAAGAGCGTTTATTCTCACAATTGGACCGCGTATCATCGTGAAGTGGGATGACCTTCGTGGTTGGTTTCGCTTTCGCGTGACTCATATGAAAGACGGACGAAAGGGAACTTGTGTTCGTCGCGTTTTGGGCGCCGCTCTTCGGTCGCACGGAAGCTGCGGCGTGAGACCGACTGATTGGTAAACTAAGGGACTTTCGGTACATGTCGCGCTTCGTTCCAGGCCGCGACCACTGCCCAAGCCCCCAGCCCGCGCCCGCCGCCCGCCGCCCGCGCCGCCGCCGCCCGCCGCCCGCCGCCGCCGCGCCCGACCGCGCGCCGCGCGCACCGCCCGCACCCGCCGTGCACGTAACGCACGGAGGTACAGTGTGTATTAAGGCCTATTCACAATGCAAACATAAACATAAGCATGGCATTAACATAAACGTTAGGACTACACCCATAAGCTGACTCATAAGCGCGTTCGCATAGGATTAGCATAAGCATAACTCATTAAGCACAATGCTTTCGCATAAGCAAAACACGTAAGACGTTAACTTAAAAGATTGCAAGTTTCAAGCCTCTGTGCTTATGCTTTCTTAAGACATGAACCAATAGATAAGAAATAAACCAATTACAGAATGTTTACTCAAAATCGAGAACGAAATAGTGAAGTCGATAGACGAACTAAAGCCATATGGGCCATGGACATAGTCGAAACCACAAATCGATCCTCACATTCAACCAATAGTAAACTAGAATGTTTCACAGCCAATAGAAATTCTTGTTTTGCTTATGTTTATGTTAGACATTGTGAATACTTCAGTCTATCACTTATGTTAATGTTTACATCTATGCGTTATGATTATGTTTACGTTTGCATTGTCAATGGGTTTTTATACGTAAGAACATGGGAGGATCTGGAGACAAATTTTAAGGGGGGGGGCATCCATAATTTCTCTCTCCGGGATCCGCCCCTAGTAAGAAAGTAGTTGAATTTCCTGGCGTTTCACAAGTATTTATGAATCACAATCGTTTTGTACATGGGAAAAAGGAATTCATTAATTTTTTACTGAAATATTATTGCTTTATATTGCTGAAATATTATATTTTCCTTTGGTACGGAGCTTGATATACACTGTTTGACTTCGTGCATAGGGAGGATCGTGGTTTGGGAAATAAAAAATAGCGACATTTACGTGATACTAGATTTCTCTTATGGAGGGAGCTGTGAGAGGCAATTGGATGCACTACTGGAGCCCGCGGACACGCGAAACTGCAACTGAGGGCAGCATTCCCTTAATTCTGAGCAAGGATATCCCCACTGGGAACCTCCAAGACGACTAAATTAAACGGAGGAGGATAGAAAAATAAGGAGTGAGAGGTGAAGTAACCATTTCATTAGGTTCATGCCACGGAACAGATATTTTGAGAGACGGGATTGATTCTTGTGGTTGTAACGCTGGTTTTACCGAGGTTAAAGGGACTGGAGCGGAGGGCAGTTTGAAGGTTAGTCAAGAATTTGAAGACAGTAAGGAAATGTAATTGGCAATAGGTTCTATGTCCAGTTCTCTGTGTGGTTGTCTATTGTTTATATGACAAGAACAATTGGTAATTGTTCGTAATGGTTTATTTTGGGAGGTTTGAATTTTCTATTTTTAGAAATGATTACTACGTTTTCTACGTTTTACTACGATCTATTTAACCTATTAGTAATGTGAGGCTTTAAAGTGAGACGAGTATCCAGGAAATAACTACAGTGAAATCTGTCTAAAATCTGAACATGCGCATGCCGGAAACTTGTTTTAACCGGAAAATTTATCCAGCCCGTGAAGTTAAAAGGTATTTTGTAACAATTTATAGGTAGTATAAAAGCAAACCTCGCCAATGCTGAAAAAGAACGATTGTTCATATTCTACAGGGAATGGAAAACCTTTATAAAACGGAATTTCTGAGAATTTAATGCAATTGGCAGTGAGACGAGAGATATTCATAAAGAGAATCAATGCATCAGCCAGTCTGATTTAAATTCTCTATTTGTGTAACGCAATTGTCGTGCAGTCGCACAGTGCAGGACAGGGGCTTCGGATGTCAGTGTGTAATTCGATATTGGGGTCGCTTGTCTCTCAAGACGCAGGCCGTAGGGGAATCCCTCCCTTCAGAGCCCGGGAAGGCACACAGGAATGACGTCTATTCACGCGTCACTCTGCCCCACGTTAAAAATCGTAACCTCTCGGCAGAGACGCATTGTTCAAGGCCTTGTGAGGGTCACCGTGGCCCGTGAAGCATTCTGCGTTGAAAGAGTCAGCAAGCACTCCGACTGCAGCCAGTGGGACGGTGAGAAGGTGTGTATTTTTATAAGTATCACAACCAGTTTTATGATTGTTGAAGAAAAACAAAACTATAACCTTAGATGAAATGGTCCACTAATTATATATTCCTCCTTATTCGCAAGAGAAACGTAGAAGCTGTCAATTGTCTTTAAATGCATTTATTGATGATTTCTTTCATGGATAAGTTACGAGTTAATGTATTTTAATAATTATAATAAAGTCGTGTAATTTACTAAGAAGGAACGGAAATATCGATATCACAAGTGTCATTAAATGGACAGCCCTGTATAAAACGGAAGGCCCCCCGAAAGTGTCTTTTTTTTGTTCTTTGTTTGTTTTTTTTTGCCCCCATCGATTCCGGATTAGACGTATTTTATGTATATGTGTGAGGGAAAATGGAAGAAATGTTACATTCTGTCCTCTTTCCGCCCCGTCTCGCTCCGCCTCGTTCCTCTTTCCGTCTCGCTCCCCCCGAACTATCTCGATTCGCCATGCCCCGCCTCGCTCCGTCCCACCTCGCCGCCTCGCACCGCCCCGCCCCTTTCAAGAAGTCGCACCGTCACGCCCTGCGTAATACCATTTCAAGTGCTACTCGTTTGAAACACGGAAGAGAAGACTTTGCGACGTCTGCTTTCGTTACGAGAAATAATAAAATTGTATTTATTTAATCAGTTACCCCTCCCCCTTGTGGTGTTTTGCGGTCGATCAATGCATCTTGGATCTCGGCCACCTGACTGATGTATTTCGGACAATAGAGGAAGAACGTACGCTGCCATCCCGGGCGCACGTATGCCTTCCCGGGCTCAGAGAGTCTGAAGGGAGGGATTCCCCTATGGCCTGCGCCTTGAGAGACAAGCGACCCCAAGATCGAATTCCACGCTGACATCCGAAGCCCCTGTCCATCACTGTTCATGAAGATACGAACGAAACTCTAGAGAACTTATTTCTGCACTACTTCTACTTATTTCAAACAAAGTAATTCCCACTTACCCTAATTCATACACAGAATTCATTTCTCTATGTATCAGAAATAACTTGTAACGGTCAATTTGGATTAGAAATATATTCACATCTTTTCAATTTAAAAAAAAAAAAAAAAATCGGGACCTCAATAAAGTCGGTGCTTGGTTTAAGTTGCCCCTCTTCTGTACACCCCTGGGCAGGCCTGTCCTACCGCACGTGGTCGGGCGGCCCAGAGGGGCCCCGTGCGGCGTCCTGCCGGAAATGACACCTGGCGCCGGCCGGCGCCCAACAGAAAATCGGAGTCACGGCGGGCGAGGAGGGGGCCGCGACCTTGGCGCTGCCTGGATGCAAGGCCGGGAGGCGGCGGCGGGCGCCTCGGGCGGCTGCCTCACGGCACGAGAAGACCGGACGCGAAGCGGCGGCGCGGTGAAATCGAAGTCGGAGTGATGCGTGCGCGTCGATAGCAAAACATCGATGTTAATATATGCGGGCGGCGCGGCGACGGTTAGCGTATCGGACTGGTATACCTAAGTCGGTGGGTTCAAACCCGATCGAAGCCGGTAGGATTCTTAAAGGGCGATAGAAAATCCTTCTGTACGCCTTTGACCCTTCGGAGGAAGGAAGTAATAGCGGCGTTCCATTGTTAGTAGATTTAGCTTGCAATGTGAAGATCCTCAAGCGCTAAATGACGCCTCTGAGCTAGATTCAAAAATCGCCTGTTTCTCTCACCGAGAAATAGTCCTTCTCTTCTGCTAGTTGGAGAAAGGAGCGTAGCGAAATTTGCATGGTCAGACGGAAGAGCGTGCGTGATGGCCCGAGTCTCGCCACGTAAAATAAGGCTTCAATTCAATTCAATATATCGACTAAAAACCGTGGACGTTCATGAACATCGATGTTTTAAAGTAGGTTTATTAACTTCGTAGGCAATAAAATTTTAATTCGACAAAGGCCGTGCATATAATTTTTTTTGTAATTAAAATTTAAGTCAAAATAAAGTTTTCAAAAAACACCTGTCCATTTGTGAAATACCAAAAATGAGAAAGGATATAAATATAAGGGAACCAGGATGATCCCGGGCGAGGAATAGTAACTGTTCAATGAACGTAAGTAACGCATTCGTTTGGTTAGAAAACACACAGTGGTGCCATCAGTTATTATTTCATATTTTAACTTTTTCTCATCCACGATCAAAATATCGAAAATGTAAGAAACAAAACATCGATGTTCTATAAATATGGGCTTCAATACATCTATGATTTAAACATTTATATTTTATAGAAACATCAATGTTTTGAAAAATCGGCAACGATGTGGCATCCTTAGTAGATATGGACATTAAGGGGAGATGCATGCGGATTTACACTATGAAGCACTATTCTTTTTTAAGCAATCAGGGTTTCATATGGAACGTAATTTCGTCGTCTGAAGGACTTTATATCTATTTGTTAAATTAAATTTTTTTAAATTTAAAATTAAAAAAAGTTATTCCATGCTTTTAACTAAACAGTTTACATTGAAAGAATAGGGGTATTAAATTAAAAATTTAAAATAAAAAAAATTGTTAAATTTGTTTTATTAAATAAAACTTTTGTTGCACTTTTGAAAATTTTTAATGTTTAACTTTACTAAGGTAGAGGTTTTCGAAAAATCGATATCACATTTTCAATTTGAAACTTTCAATACTTGCTCTTGAAATAAAAAGACGAATCCAAGGAAATTGCGGAATTAATTATAGCTTAAAATATTAATGAATGAATAAGCATGAATTATTATATGCAAAAAATAAGTTTAAAAATCGTCATCATGAATATATGTACCAAAACTGTGGGGAACACTAGGAATAAAAACCCAAAATTGATTTTGTTCGTACTATTCCCCTTACATTCTGCCTTGACACACCGCAGCGATGCGGCACAACTCTTCCTCGCGCATTATTTATTTATCGTGAAAAGTAGAGGTTAATTATATACTTTCCATGACCACAGTCCTGGAAGAGGGGGGGGGTCGTTGAGTCCGTTTAGGGACGTTTCATGAATTCATTTATTCTTTCATTTGCATCTTCGATATCCATTACTCATTCATCCGGTCGGGCATTTGTAATTCATACCGTTCTGGTCGTAGCGCTGCTGATTCGGGCAGGTACCTCACCTCACGTTGCCTCGTTGCATCTCGTAGTTTTCTTCGATATCTTACGTTACTCGTTCTCTCATTTGCTCATTAACTGCATAAATTTCGTTATAATTTCTTATACATTTCTTTCATTCATTTTAAATTAATTCATATCATCCATTCACTGATCATTCATTCAATGATTTTAAATTGTTCTCATTAATCTGTTATTAACTCATAATGTGCATTCGTTCAATTTTTATTTTTCGAGTACTAATGTTTCTCAATCATTCATTTAATAGGTTTTATTCACTCGTTATTAACTGTTTTCATCCTGTCGCTCTTTTGCTGCGTTCTTTTATAAGTCATTCACTTGTAATTAATTCCATCTTTCAATTATTTACTTTTTCATTGATCGTCCAATCTTCATTTATTATTTCATATCGCATGCATCTACCCCTATTCTTTCAATGTAAACTGTTTAGTTAAAAGCATGGAAGAACTTTTTTTTAAATCATTGAAAGAATTAATTGTCATGTTTGAAAATCCACTGAGCCCGAATTTCTCATACCTGAAATACGAAATAGACTTGTTCCTCTCACTGCGCATACCATTGTCACAAGATGTGCATTATTTCCTGACAGAGTGTTCGTATTGTTTCGTCGGCTTTTGTATCATACATCTGGAGTTTTCAGTGACATCTAGGGTAGATTCATGTCTGATTAATAACGTCTGAGAATTGAATTACTCGAAATATCAAAAACAGTTATTACTTGTGCTCGACACACATAGCTTGACCATTTATTATTTTCTTCCTCAAAATGGATCATCTAGATTTTAGGAAATAGTATTTAATTTATGCATAATGATAATTATAATGGATTCACAGAAAGGAAGAATAAATTGGGAACGAAATTGTTGGTGTTCATTCTAATGTAATCGATAATATTTGTAGGATTTCTTAAAATTTTCTTTCGCAATTGTAATTGCTTTAAGATTTGCTACTTTACAACTGTTTTATTGTTTGTTCACATCGTATTCAACAAGAGAAAATATCCTTGGTACGCATTAGAGTCAGACACACACAAAAAATGTTTATTAATTGTAAAAAGAAAAGGTCCTTGGGTTCAAATTATTGGTGTGAAAATGCTTGAATCTTTCCACCCAACTTCATTAAAACCAGACATTCCCAATAGAGCATTCTGTCCCTAATGCTGTGAAATGTAAAAAGATATAAATAATTTATAACTAGATGATTACTAAGCTAATGTCGATTTTCTCGATTTTCCGTGTTTTGTTGTGTTTTTGAAATCGTTATCGAAAGTGTTTCGCTTTCAAAAACCGGGACAATTTGCCTTTCGAAGATTCAAGTAGCAGGAATAACTGCCTAAAACGAGTCGGTTCCGTTCGAAATGTGACGTATGTGCGATACATAGTAGGTGCTTAGTTTAATGTCTGTGTAAAGTCGGAGAAACATTTTTGTCTTTGAGGGAATTCTCATACCAAATTCCTTCAAACATCTACTTTGTCGTAATTGTCCTTTCCGCAGAGCGCGATCTCTGCGTTACAAAATGGTTCTACTTAAAAGTTCGGTGAAAGCCATAAATTGAGCTGAAAGAGCCTCGCGGACAGAGGGGAGTGGGGGATCGGAGACGGTGTTGAGGGAGGACAGCGCGGGGGCCTTGGGGTCGATCCGGTTAGCGTAATTGGGGCCGCGGGGGCGGTTGGAAGGGCAGGGGAGGGAGGGGCGGAGCTCAGTTGTACGTTTGCTGGCGCGCCGTGGCCCTCCGCCTCCACCGCCGCCTCCACCGCACGTGCGCTCCGCGCTGCGCAGCCACGCGCCCGGCGCCCACGCGGCACCGCTGCTCCGCCCCGCGCGCGCCGCACCGCCCCCCTGCTACGTGAGGTGAAGTGAGACGCTCGCGAAAAGGGAGGAAAGAGAATGAAAAGAAGAGGTGAAAGAAAGGGAAGGGGAGGAGAGAGGAAGAGAGGTAGTTAGGAGGAGAAATAAAAGGGAGAACAGAAAGGTGAGAGAAACAGGGTACGAAGAAAACAAAGGGGAGGGATAGAGAGGAAAGAGAAAAAGGAATGAACGGAAAAAAGAAAAGAAAAAAGAAAGGGAGGGGAAGTGGAAGGAGAGAGAAACATGGGGAAAGGTACGGATGAGAGAATGGGGGGGATGGAGACGGAGGTGAGAGAGGGTAAATGAAAAGGGTGATGTGGCAGGAGAAAGTGGGAAAAAAGAAATTAGAAAAGGGAGAGAGAAGAAATGACGAGAGAGAGAGAGAAGAGAGAAGAGAGAGAAAGAGAAAGAGAAGGGAGGGATAATCAAGAAAGAGGAATTATAAGAGAGAGAGAGACAAAAGGTGACAAAGAAGAGGAAGAGATAAAAGAAAGAGAGAAAATGAAAAAAGGGAGTGGGAATGGGTAAGGGGAAGGGAGGGAATGATGGAGAGAGTGGAAAGAAAGAGAAAAGGAGCTGGAGGGAGTGGATAGACGGAGAGAAAGGGGAGAAAGGAATGTGTGAAAAGGAGAAAGAGAGTAGGGAGAGATAATTGAGAGAAGGTAATCGGGGAAGATAGATTCTTAGATGTATTTAATTTCTTCTGGAGACGAAAAATTCTCTCAGTTTTCTGTCAGCTTGTAAATTTCGGTACTCTTTAATCTTCTTGCAATATAGAGAAAAGTATCCAATACTGGCCCAGTTCCTAATGCGAGTACCTTGGTTTACAGGTTGTAGAGTGCATGTTGGTTGTAGGAAAGATAATTAAAAATAGAAAGTTCTTTGTAAGGCTGCAGCCCAGTCGAGTGATAGTGTCTTCATCTTCACTTGTTTCCGTACAGTCGTCTACGTAATAGTGCGCACATTGAAAAGCAAAGTTTATCAATTGCTGTTTCTCAGTTCCCCTTCATCGGTAAGTCTTCTAACCGTTACATTATTTTGAAGGGGCAAGTACAAGCTCTTGATGCAGGGTAATGAATTTATTGTACTTGCCATGTAAAACTGTTATTAGTATTTGGAATATAAACACGCTGGTGCCTAACCCGAGTCTCCCAAAGCGGACTTCCAATTTTCGGTCCTGTAAAATAAAAACATTTAAGGTATTTGGCACCCTTTATACCTTAAGAGTCTAATAAAAAAGCAAGAGCCTATCATTCGAAACGGCGGCAAGAAGAAAGAGTTGAAGTGACAATTTCAGAATTTAATCTCAGAGAAGCCGAAAAAGGGAGAACCAAGGAGAAAATTCTGAAGAAACAAAAAGCGAAAGGAAGATTCTACCTCCGGCGAGGAATTAAACGTGTCCTCTGGCTCTTCTGAATTGGAAGCTCTTCCAGGGCTATTTTCCCTCCCAGGCGAAGAAGATGCAGAGCACATATTTTGCCGTGTAAAATTTTCAGAGAACTGTAGGAAAACTAGGGTGAAGTAAATAATGTGTTCACTATCGGGTCCTGTAGAATGTGAGGTGGCGGAAAAAGATGCTTTTATATGTGGCTATTGTCGCATTTGAATGTACAGACTGTGTGCATGACACACAAGTTCTTGTCTATAAAATGTAAAAATAGTATTTTTGTAACATTATACTGTTTTCAATATATTTTCATTTTTATTTTTATTTTTACCCATTTTTTAAAAGGTTTGGAAACCTTTCTTAAAAATTCACATAATGTAATGTTTACAAAAAACTAATCTATTCTTAAATTACTTGGCCAATAATTTTAAATATAATATTACATGTGTATAAGTAAGTAAAGTATTGCGTAGTGGTAATGCATTGCGAATAGTTCGATTTAATTATGCAGAAAGTCTTATTTCAAAATAGTCGAGAACAAAGTAGGGGCCCGGGTTTGGGTACTTTCCTCTATAATGTCGCTATTGCCGAGCATTATGAGCGACCACAAGGGGATGCATGGAGCAACGTGATGTCTGTTCTCATTGACGACTCATTGTTAAATTTCATTATATTCACACCCGAGAAGCGAGTTTAGGAGTGATCTTGTGTCTAGACTCATTCGTCCACGAGTTCAAACGTACTTACTATTTTGATTAATTTTTTAACATAAACTAGATTTCTAACTGTAACAATTATTTACAGGTAACCGTAGTAATTCATGAAAACGATTTTATCTGATAACTCAAAAAGTTATTTTATCTTTGCCAGGAGAAGTGTTTGGCAAACTTTATCAAAAGGGAATTCGGTTTGTTGCAGACCCATCTGCAGCCTTTACTGTTACGTGTCCTTCCACATCAGCTGCTCCTGCTCCTGCCTTGGAGGACCGGATTCGCAGCGGAAGCTTCACAGGTAAAGGAAGAAAATGCCTCATATATGTTTGGTGGTACTGATTGTATTTTTCTTTCTGTATTTCTTTCTCTCGCTCTTCATTATGGGGTCAATTTCTGTTTGCCTTTCCGTCCACATAAATAACTTTGAAATTGTAAAAATGTTTAAAATATTTTCGTTGAAAGAAATAAAATTATACCCAAGCACACTTTAAAAATACGGTACGGTCAATTTCTGGCACCTCTAGCATGTACAAACCCGATTGACCCTTTTCTCCCATCACATCTACTGGAAAGGAAAATTAGTTAGAGAAATGTTTTTTAATAGAATTCGAGATTCAGCATAGCTGAATACAAGATATTCCACCCCTCGCCCTTTCCACCAAGTGTGCAAGGGGGCGGGGTACCCAGAGAAACTGAAACTCGATAAGTGTAGTTGAAAGATCTATAAAATATATCGTGGATTACGTGCTCGCAACATACCTTGAGGCTTTTGATATCGAAAATCAGATTGTAATGCCGTAGAACTCGCTGTTTTCGAAACTTGAACAGTTGATACCAAGTGGCCGTTAAGCACGCTATTTTGCAGTTTGCTTTTTCAACTACTTATTTGACGCGTGTTTCAACATATATTAATATTTACTAAATTAAGCTGAATACATCTCTTTGAGAAGTTCTTGCATCTGGCTCCCCTACCACGTTTGGTTGGGCGCGAGCGTTGCGAATTGTATCTCTACCCGAGAAATAATATATGTGTCAATGAATTTCCTTTGAATGATTAGAATGAACACAAATAAAAATGTCGGTTTCGGGAAATTTGCATGACTCTGGACACCAATGATTCCATTGACTGAGATGACTCTGAACCGCAACTGATGTCACTTCGCGCGGCCTCTGACCGGAAGGTGGTGGTAAGTGTAGTGCATGTTATATTCTGAGGGCAGCGGTGTTCCTTTCCGGCTGGTCGATGGGATCTGGCGTCGATTTTCGTCTCCAGGTATCTTCTCAGAGTGTGCTCTGGCCATACGGGACGAGCTCTAAGCTCCAACAAATATGATAGAGTAGTTCATGTAACTGTGTTTGTAATGTAACGTATTAGCCAGCGTGCCTCATGGCATCTATTTGGGGACGCTTGGAAGAGGATTAGCTAGCCAAGGAAGTAGGGTTTTTTTTCCGTAAAGGGAAGAGTCGGACACGGGAGACCAAGGGCTTTGGGAGTAATCGGCCTATAGAAACTTTTCACTGTTATAACAAGCGAGTGGGAATGGCGTGACGTAGTGGTCCACGTGGGCCTCGCTATATAACAGGGTACAGAGCCGTTGGGTGGGGTTTCTGGAGACAGTGGGAAGAACCTCGTGCGTGTGCACAAACTTTAGCGGCCACGACGGTGCATATGCGAGCCTAGGCTCGCGAGGCTGGAGTCACTAGTTGACGAGCCTGCGGACTTTAATGTCCTGGTGACTGCGGTCACGGGGGGCGATTGCTGTGGTGCGTGGTCCGAGGTGAAGAGTGTTGGTTGCCACGATTCACGCCGATTCTCAGATCGGATAAGATCGGTCCTTGCGATCCGCAGGCAAACAGCCGTTGGTGCGCCAGAACGGATTTGTGTCCATGCGTGACATCGGTCACCGGAAGCTAGGCTTTGTGGCGCGCTTTCAAAAGTAGGAGGTGGCGAATGCACAATAAAAACATCTTCAATTGGGTTTGGATCGCTCCGCGATGCAGGGGATAGTAGGTCTATCCAGAGCTAGGGTGTAAGTAGATTATTAGTTGTATTATTTGTTTTGTTTTCTTGTTATAAATTGTTTGTTATACGAAAGCTCTGTGTCTGTGGTCGCTGTGAGTATCCATGACGTCACAGTAAATTAGATAGCGCAAGAAAGAAGAAGGAAAGATAGCGATTCGTGAAGCCAGAAGTTATTAAAAAAGTTACGTTTTTAGATAACTGGAACCCATGGTGTGTTGTTCCATGGGTTCCAGTTATCTATAACCTGCTATCTACTAGAGGTCTGTTAAATTAAGTAGAAACTCTAATGATTTAATGTAGTCACGCGTAGAAATGTTTTGGTTCGTTTGATTATTTTGAATTTTCGGACACAAGTGCTATGGTCATTCCTCGTATGTTTTTCTGCATTTTTCATCACGGGAGGTGGCGGTGTTCCCCTCACAGAATGGTGAAATCCGGCGCCAACCTACCCGTCATCTATCGAAATATTTTCCTCTGCGAATAAATCTTCCCAGTGATCCACCGCACTCTCTGGGACACGTTCTAAGCTCCCGACTGATCTCTCGACATGTGTGGTAGTGCCACTGTGTGCGTAGGAGGAGGTAGACCAAGAATGAGGAAGCGCGCGCGATCCGTGGCCCGATTGTTAGGCCACTGAAACCACGCAAAACTATCAATCAGAGCGGCTGCACGCTGCAATTCTCCTGCAGACAAACGCTGAATTCGATACATCCTCGCCCACGATGAATTCCTTTTGTAGGCACGGCGCACGGCCTGTCAGTGCCTTCCGATACCGCCTGGCATGTTGCGAAGGCAGGCGTGGGCTGCACGTGGTGCATGCAGCGACGGTCGATACCTCGCCGCCAGCACGACACCTTCTGCACCCCGTTGCACCCCGCTGCACCGCCGCGCCGCGCCGCTCCGCTTGCACCTAGCCAAGGCGCAGCGCGTCGCCTGGCAACAACGCTTGGCGACCGTGTTTTGTAGCGTTTTCCAGAACGCGCGTGTGCCCGATGGCGGCATTGATTTTAATAAGTTGGCGATGCATTTTATTGCGCAGGAGTGAGAGGGGCGGTGCGGAAGACCGACGACATCAATTCTTTCGATGAATGAAGAAATGATTTACTTTATCAGGTTTACTCGTTTCTAAATGCCCCCACTCATGTGACTCTCTCTTAAATTAGGGAATGAAAAAAAAAACTAGTTTATTGGTGGCATGCGGAAGATAAGTTTTCACTGAAAGATAATCTTTTGTCGGGTATAGTTGAATCTGTTTTTTTAAAATAATTGATTTTTCTCTCATAAAGAGGAACGTTTCTTTGTTTGTGTTTTCACAAAAATCTACAGTTTTATTCCGATCTTAATAAAATTTTGAACATCTGACCTTCACAGCTAAATAAAAAGTTAGTCTGTATGACATTTTGTAAAAATACTCCCTAAAAGTAAATTTAAGTGTTTTTCGGGAATATCTCCAAAACGCTGAGGAAATTCACGAAAGCGAATTATACATTTTTAAAACCACCAAAAAATTACTTCAAAATGCTTTTGATTTCTTCAGTAAACGCAATTGCGTCTTGATTAACTAAATATCACAGTATGTTTAGTTATCCATAGATTCCAATACATTAGTAACGATAATCATAGTAAACAGCAGGTCGATGCGAGGCGAAGCTATTAAATTAAAATGAAGGGCCGGGGAGGATGAGGAGTGTCAGGGAGCAGATTGGTAGGTAGGATGAGTTTTAGGTCGGACGAGATTGGCGATGACGCGACAGTACCGATCAGAGCGGATCAGGACAGGAGAACTCGTAAGTACACTAGACAGAGAAACCATTGATTTCCTATTTAACGAACTAGTTGCAGTTAATTAATGATGATGTCAAAATATATAATAAATTAAAATGTTTGAAAATATAAGTACAATGTAATATTCTGTGTTTTTAATTAAAAGCCTCAAACATATATGAAGTCAGTAAATATTTATTATTATTATTATTATTATTATTATTATTATTATTATTATTATTTCTGTTTTTCTTCTGATGGCTACACGTTACGTATAGTTCAAAATTACAAGAATTAAAAAAAAATATTGGTTTTTAATGTGCGTACTCCAAAATTTTAAGAAATGGAAATCACGAAACTATTAACACACATTCTAAGAAACTGGGCAGAATATTTGTTGTTTGATAAAATGCCATTTAACCCATCTTTCGCCTAGAGAAACTGGGCCAATTTTTACTTTCTCGCATTCTACTTACTTTATGTAGAGAAAGTTATTTGCGGCGGAAAATTATTTTTTTCTCAGATACAGCAATGAATGCTTATAAAAATGTAGTAGGAGGATATTTTGATGAATTCAATTCATTTGCTAAAATTGTAAAAGTTTAATTATTTTCTGCAATTTTGATGATGGAGATATTTGGTATTAATGATATCTATTCTTCTAAATTGTAGATTTAAATAGTAGAAGTATTTCAAAATATGGGTCAATTTCGCGTATTCTGTTCGTGGACTAAAGGCAATTTTTAAAATAAGCTTTCCTGAAAAGAGGCTCGAGATATTTTCTGTAAACTTTTTGAATGGATAGAACGAACTGCGCGAAAAACATGACATAAACTTGATTTTGATGTAATATCGTACTTTTTCAAATATTGCACGAACGAATGTTCAAGCAGAATATAATAATATTATGCAATATTATAAATTATGTGAGAAAGCGTGTGCTGTTGTAGCTCCTAGTTGATGTCGTTCCGTCGCAGAGCGCTCATCCCGGGCTTGCAACCAGCGCCATGGGAGTTTTCGGCGAGGCCACGCCGCGGTGATGACTTAATCACGTGGCGTGTGGTTGAATGATGCAAGGAGGGATGTGCGCGACCAGGAATTTTCCATTCATCGATTTGCGGCGCGGAGCGGCTCCCATCGCCGACACGCACGGGGCTCAAACCGGGGACTCCTGCAAGCGGGTGGGAATTCGGACTTCAGAGTTCGAAGCTACAGAAAAAGAGTCGAAAGGATTCAGGATGTCTCAGAATTGTGAATTGCCGAAGTTGAAAAACATCGATGGATTTAGTCGATGTATTTTTAGCATCGATGTTTTAGTTATGAACATAGATGATTGCTAACATCGATGTTCAAAACTAAAAAATCGATGCTAAAAATACATCGACTAACTCTATCGATGTTTTTAAACTTCCGCAATTCACAATGTTTGCAATCGATGTTAGCAATCATCCATGTTTTGTAATCGATGTCGCATCACTTTTTCCATCTGGTGCTTGCACACCCTTTTTATATTGGTGGCGACGTCACGTCAGTGATTCAAGCACCTCTGATTAAGTTGGCTGCCTTCACAAGGGTGCTGAACCCCGAAAGCACGCGCTATCCTGCTGCGCGCCGATTTTAAACGTCCCAACTAGGAATTGCAATCCAGAAAAGTGTTACTCTGCAATCCACCAGGATCCAGCGTAATTTTAAGCCATGGAGGATCCCCCAACAACTTGCGGATTCGCAAGTATCAAATCCCGTAAATTCATTCAAATTTTTCACCGTTAATTCCCTCACCAACGCGTGGCACTACTTAATTGATTGATTTGATTTTGATTGATTGATTGATGGATGAATTAATTGATTGATTAGTAAGGAAAATTAAAAGACTTCGGAAACTTGAGCTATGTTCATATGATTCTCTTTATGAATAAAGACGGCTGATACGATAACTACCTGAAGTAAAGATTAGAATTAATATTTTTAGTTAACTAGTTTACAAAAACTACAACAAAGTACTTCCAAATATTTTCATTTCTTATTGTTTTTAGACTTTTTATTAATAAATAAGTAAATGAATAGCCCAACAGTAAAATAATCAATCAGTTAAGAAAAGTAAGACGTTTTGAAATTTGCAATAATAAATAAATATTAATAATTATTATAATTAATTATTATATTGATTATTAATATTATTTATACAATTATTGTTTACAATTATTAGAAAATAGTTTATTATTACCATAGAAGATATATTTTTTTAATTCAATACAAAAATTTAACCTATGCGGGATCAATGAAGTCAATCCAGCATAACGTCCGCGGGATTAATAACAGTGCTGGATTGCGATCCCTAGTGCCAACACAATTTTGCTTCGATTTAAACTTAGTGACACTTGAAGGTCACGAGCTGGACTAAGGGGCTGGCACATTCAATAGGAAGCTTCGATATGACGTGCATTTTTGGAATTGGAGCTCCCGATTAGATGACGCTCTTCCAGCTCATGACCCGGAAATGGCACTACGTTTAAATCGGAGTATATAGCACGTTGGGGTGAAAATTAGAGGTTCATACATATGTATTCCTGTGGTGGCGTGGGGCGTGAATTTGTAAGCGTTTTCTTGTACGGGGGGAAGATGAGGGGTCAAGGATGAGGAAAGGAAGGTCGCGGGCAACTCGTGGCTCTTTTGTTAGAATACAGGCATTCGCCTGAAATTGATCGTGAAAGCGCGGAAAACTCCCGATGAGAGCAGCCGGCCACTCGAATACTCTCCGAACAATTGCTGCATCCGAGCAGGCTGTATAACTACCGGGGTTTTCCCTCCAGAGAACTTCTCCAACGGAGCACACCGCTCCGGCAGACTGGTGTCCCGAATGTGTGGTAGTGTAGTACGAGTATAGGTAAGAGGGTCAGTCGAATTAAAACTCCTTTTTTAAGGGGAGGAATTTTATTCTTCAAAATTCTCTCTATTAGTGTGTTAGTACATATCCCACCTGACCACCTTTTTTAAATTTTTTGTTTACCAGAAAATTTTGTTTGCTGGTGGCACCACTGTTACACTTCCATCATCACGGTGCTAGGCCTTTTTTGAGATTGCCAATAATCTGGAAGTCGCAAGGTGATACATCTGGGTTTTAGGGGGATGTTCAAGCAACTGCTAGCGCAGCTGTATCTCCGTACGGTGAAGAAACAGGTGCTGTGAGGCCTCCGCCGCGCCGGTTGGAAACTGCGTCCCACCATACGCCACTTGGACGCTCCATGACGGTGATCGCTGTATTTGCCGCGCCGTGTTACACATCGCTCCCAGGGCACGCCCGTTGGTCAAGTCGGCAAACACAGCTTCCAATCAGTAGTGGAAACTCCAAAAAGGTCTCCCATGTCGGTGTCGATCGATGTCTGTCGATGAATGTGTGCTGATTTCTAGTAGTCCTTTTCTCTTACATTTGACTGGCCAAGTATGTGTTGGCCGATACACTTTTGTGTGCTCTTGTAGCATTTTTTTGCACCTTTTAGGGCTAAATCATTGCTATGTTGCTAAATTATGTGTATACTGTTAGAGCGTTCCACTACGCAGCCCCAGGTTCGATTCTCGGTCGAGTGAAGACTATAGTAAGCGGTTTCCTTGCAATGTTCCAGTGTCTGACGATGCGAAAATTCACTTCTTAGGTTGATAAGACGGGAATAAGGCGTGGGGATGTCTACGTGCTAACCACACGTGCCCCCTCAACCCATGGCCGCGAGGCAGGGACGTCACCAATAGGCCTGAGCCCGTTCACGGGCTGTCGCAGCAAGTACGTACATACATACGTACATACATACGTACATACATACATACATACATACATACATACATACATACATACATACATACATACATACTTGCATACATACTAATACAGCGCCTCAAAGTACGAAACGTTGGATATTCGAGCATATTTTAGGTGAAGTAGCAAAACCGTTAGCTTTATATCCCGCCAAGATCGGTAGGGACCATCCACCACTTGCTTTACAATGGCTTGTCCCTCCGATTTAACCATTGGCAAACTACAGTCATATGGGAGATAATCACGGTTAAGAAGACTTCTCAAACCACATCAAGTCATGAGTATACATACATTTTTCTTCCTTCATTCTAGATTCGAACAGACCCAAGCCACGAGCACACCCTGGCCAAAAGCGTACAATGCTTTAACGATCTCGGCTAAATCAACATCTACCGTTAATAAATTTCAAAAGGTGCTCATAAGTTTCGTTTATGATGTCTACGTCAATTGAAGAAATAAAATTCCCAAATTAATATTTGAAAAAAAATACAATACTTCAAAGAGTTCTGCGCGAATATTTTTGTTTGTCATATCCAACATGGGCTATAATATGTCGGGGGCCCCAATGTCCTCGCGTGGTCGCGAGCGCCGAGAGCAGCGGCGCCCGCCCGCCCCGCGCCCCGAACGCCGTCGCCCGCGTCGCGTTGCAGCTTCGGAATGCGGCGGCGCAGGAGCCTGCGCCGGGCCTAACCTCCCACGCCTCCCCACGCCCCCGGCCCGGCCCGGCCCGCACCCACTCCCCCACGCGCGTTGCACAACTCCTCTCGCACGCGGCGGCTCTCATTGGGAAGAAACTATACAGCAATGGCGAGTGCGTGTAGACAAAGTATCTCCATGCGTATATCACCTACTTAATGCAAAGTATATGTCGCGAAATGCTCAATGTCTAACGTGCGTGATCTTGGCTGTCCGGGTGACGCCGAGTCCAAGGCTGCTAAATGTCTAATGTTCGAATTTGCTGGTTTATGCTATGGAATAGATAATTCCCAAATCAGTAACAGCTTCTCGCCTGCACCCGAAGTTATTTGGACGAAACTACGGCGATGACTATAGCGTATGTAACAAATAAGTTAAGTCCGTATGTATCTCACCTGCTTAATTGTAGGTCTACGTCAGGAATCAACGTGAATCTGATTAATTTGTGAATAATCAGGGTTACGCTCATATTATCCCAAAGGGATGGATACAGCCCAAAGTGGTATCAGCTTTGAAGTATGCCTCGGATTTAAGCCGGATTAAATTAACAGTAGTCAATACGAGGTAGTTAGGGGAAGTGAAGTACGTTATGGCTACGAGACTTGACTTACAAAAAGCGTTTGATATGAGATGGAAGAAACGTATACTTATGATTTTTAAAACCCTGGGGAACAATGGTAAAAGTGTAAATGTCCTCAAACGTAAAGATTTATAAATAAAATATTAAATATAGTATTAATATATGAAAGAAACTGTGTTATTGAAAAAAGAAGGCTGATTTATTTAATTGATAGACTTCGCAGACCCTCCTATTTATTTTTTAGGACAGTACATTTTCAGAGAATACCCCATTCGTAGTGGATGGGACGTCGGCCTACGTAAGTATTATCAATCGTACATGAACGTGGGAGTTGAGTATTCATAAAAATATAATAAGAATTAAATGGTTTAGTTTTAAATTTTTTCAGACAAGAACATTAGGACATTTTAAATTAGCACAACGTCGGCACATTGTGTCAACATATTTCCATACATAAAATTGGAAACGTTTCAATATACCGAGCACTTTTGTTTTAAATACTAAATAATTATGAAGACAACATTCATACTTGTTGATTAAACTTGATCAACGTATATAGTTATCAATTAAAATTGATCCAGGAATTGTAGAAAAGTTAGAATTCTCCATCATTTTGAAATAAAAAAAGAAAGATAATTGTGATTGCATACTGGCAATACAAAGAGCCGAAGGGTCATGAAAAACTGTCTGACGATAGAATGGATAGAACATTAAGTTCTGTCGCCGCACAATAATAAATGCATATGGTACAACGTGTGAAACGCCACCAAGCTTGCGATATCGCGGACGTAATTATGAAACTGTTGAGTGTCGCGGCGCCAACGCTAACCTCGTCACCGATATTTCTCCTGGGTCTTCGCTTTTGTTCAGGGAAGGTTTCTCCTACGTAGCTCCGAATTGGCATTCTCCAGTCTTATAGAGTACAGTCTCGGTAATTGGAGGTGGACGGGACCGGGCCTAGTTCGAATTAATGAAAACTTGAATTATCGAAAATTATTAATTTATAAAGACAGAAATATTCACACAACTTTTAAATTTCAAAGTAAGCATATTTCAAGCAAAGTCTGAGAAACTCGAACAATCGAGACTCGAATTATACTCTACTGTATCGAATGTTTTTCAGCAAGAATCGCGTATTTTTTCTTCGCTACGAGAAATACACTTAGGAATGAGATGAATAGAATTTTACAATGACCATTATTCGCTACGCATTTGACTTTGAGATGAATTTTGACTCACCTTGTATAACGGTGTATGACTTTTTCAAATAACGTATAGTGTTTGATGATGACGTATAATGTATAACGTATGAAAACCCATTCACAATGCAAACACAAACGTATGTATAATGAATGCATAGGCGTAAAAATTATGATAAATCATAAAAGTATTTACAATGTCTTACATAAACAAAATAAGACTTTATATCGGTTGTGAGATATTTTAGTTTACTTTTGGTTAAATGTGAGAATCGATTTCGAGGTATCGACTGTGTTCATGGCCCATGGTACATGGAGTTAGTTCGTCTATCATCTGCGATTCTATATCAATACTCGATTTGGAGTCAACGCACTATAACTGGTTCTTTTCTTATGTTTTATTTAAGCATTAGCAAAAAAGCTTGGCGCTTGCAAGTTTTTAAGTTAACGTCTCACGTGTTATGCTTATGCGAACGCATTTTGTACAAGTCCGCTTATGGACGTAGTCCCAACTTGTAAGTTAACGTCATGCTTGAGTTTATGTTTGCATTATGAAGGGATTTAACGTATGACGTATAACGTATGACGTATAACGTATGACGTATAACGTATGACGTATAACGTAAGACGTATAACGTAAGACGTATAACGTAAGACGTATAACGTAAGTGGAGTTCTTCAAATTAAAACTAATAATCGTCGCCTCCGTTGTGGCCTCGTCAACCCGCTCCCCTAAAGCGCGAAAGAGCTAAGTGCCAGCAAGTCCGTCTAAATGCGAGCGTCCCTTGCCCCCGAGGCCATTCTGGGGCGCGGAAAAAAGCGCGCAGCCGTGGGCACTGGGGGACTGAGTCAGCCCTAGAAGGCGGCCAGCGACCTGTTGGCTCGCGACCCTTTTCCCCAATTCCCCCTCTCTCACTTCTCCCAAGTGAGGGAAGATTAGAGCTTCGGCCCAAAAATTGTGCACGCGCGAGGGCTCAACGCAGTGTGAGGTGCGCAGTGACTGTCAAAAGGTTGTGTTTGTAAAGCCCGGGTATTCACGTTGGATCCATTGGCTGACCCATGACGTGAGCTGGAACTTCTGGGAATTTTCAAGTTAGCTCCCCGTATAAAGGAACACAGCGGGGCATGCACCCTCCCTGAAAATTTAAAAAAAAGGGCCCTGTATCCTTTTATAAGAAAACATTTTATTTCCATAAATATGTTTGATCCCTGATTTTCACCTTAACCTGACAATTTGAGGGATTTGTTATACGACTTTTGAGAAAGAGGTTCTCCAAGCCATGTTGCAACACTGCAAATAGTTGAGCATAAAATTAATTGTATTTACTAATTTTAAATTAAGTTGTACATTATTAAAGTTATGATTGCATTCTTGTTATGATATATTTATTTACACGTAAAATAATCATCAAATAAAAAGTTTAAGGAAAAAAGGGGCCAGAAATGGCGTTGTACCTCCTCTTGTTTTAGACTTCGCACGCTTAAGTATTTCCTTTTTTGTTTTTTAGCATTGCAAGCAAATTTTGAGGAGTTTGAGGCTCCCCGCCTAAGCAAATGTAGAGTTCCATTTGAACGGGGATTTTCCAGGGATTGATTTTGCCTGGATTTTAACCAGGGTTCTTTTACGTGCCAAAACTGCATCTTGGTCACATGATTTCACGCCCTTTGAATATTCACGGACCTGAACCAAGATCGAATCCGCACTACGGAGGGTGAGAGACCAGTATTCTAATGTCACTCACCGAGGTGCTAAAGTTTTCGCGTGGTGAAAGTACAAATATTGCAATTCTTCTTTCAATACGATACGTGGTAAATATACTAGTAAGTAAATTAAAGATGTAGCGATAATATTAAACTTACGAATATATTCAACTACCAGTTGGTATGAATTAATGACTATAAACATAGTAATGAGCTTTTTTCCATCGCATTGATAGAATTTCCAGGTCAGTATTGATTGTATTTTGTTTTAATTTTCATTTATTTTACATAAAATAATATTAATCACTTATGAAAGAGGAAAGGAGATAGAAAACATTCATTCCTCAGCAGAAGTTGTGCAGTAACTTTGTAAAAACCTTAATGTTTGTTACGATTAAGTTATTAACACGATAGTGACACTAAATTTACAGCTATTTTTTCAATACACATACTTCATTTGTGATTACATCGAATCATGATAATTATCATTGTTAAGAACAAAAAATTACAATAATTTGACCTACCTTATCACGCGCTGGCTCGCTCGCCTTTGTATCACCTTCTCCGTCACTCCGCGCCTAACGCCTAGTCACGTAGGAAGGACTCCACATTCGAACTAATTCTTCACGCGGGGCGGCAGGTTGCTTTGTGAGATGTTGCAAATCCATCTGGATTTTTTATTGTCATTTAACTTAATTCGCCATTTAAGATTTAGGTAGAATGTTACGTTAATCGGGTTCAATTTTGCTTGCACTATCGAAAGTGTTTTCACGGTTTCGGTTTCATTTGATGCCTGAATAAAAAAAACAACAAAAACAAACAAACGAAGAGTCTGATAGTCTTTTCATACGTACGTTTGTAAAAAGATACGAATCATTCCGTTCCTCTAGCATTATTTTTATCTTTGATTATGCGAAATATGCAAACAAATTCAAGGAAGATTAGTAAATTAGGAGTCTAATTTGTTTTAACGATGGTGGTTATTCATGATATTTGTCGCATTATTGCATTGATCTCGAAATATACTGAACAAAGTTTGATATACACTTGACCTGCAGTATTATCGAGTCATGCATCGGACACGTTCCTGACATGAACATAGGAATTACTATCACGCCCAAGTATGATACCATCACTATGCCTTATAATACTCGTACGAATTATATATCATCGACAATTGTAAACCGGTGGAAGATGAGGACTGAAAGCTGTTATCCGGTAGTAGAATTAATTTACTCAAATTTTATCTTCCGACAAATGTGTAGGAATTTATTGTCCTAGGAATTTGCAAGCAATCTGTATATGCATTCATACGTTTTAATGGCGTTCATCGTTCATTGTATTAGTCGCGATGCTGTCTTGATGTAGAGAGTTATCGAAACATGAGTAGCTTTACGTAAGGTTGTGGAAATTATAGTACTCAGAATTCTAAAATCATAGTCTCAGAATAAATGTTATAAATGTCTAGTGCATGTAGAGGAGGTATAAAATAATTATTTTTTGGGCATTGTATATGTGGTGGAAAATATCATATAATGAAGTTACATTTATGGAATTTGCCGAGATTGGTATTTATGTACTTTGGTGCAACAACTCTTCACGAGCTAAGGCCTACTACCAGCGTAAGGGAAACGTGTGGAACATAACACATAGCCATCCGTATTCTGGTCTTCTCTATCTGAGAAGTGAGCTTTCTCATCGTCACACAGCAACAGATACTGAGACATTGCAAGAAATGCGCACAATACATTTTTGCCCCGACCGGAAATCGAACCCGAGGTTGTGCCGTGAAAAGCGAGGAAACGCTTACCAACCAGCTGCCGAGGGCTATTCCCAGATAGGTAGGCTACTCATTATGCGGTGGTACGCAATATATATATCGCACTTTGTCTGAATGTGATCCCCTCCAACACCACTACACGATGAGTTGCCTACCAATCAGGGGCAGGTGCTTGTCTTCCTCCACCCTTTTCCTGTCACATACACATACACACACACACCACCACCATATCACACTATACCATACCAAACTTCTTGGTAGACGAGTTGGGACCTTATCCCGGCTCGTACGTTGCCGCTCTGGGGGGGGGGGAGTGTATACCCGGAGAAAACCCTTGGAAGACGAAGGGTAGGTCATCGCCTGATCTCACCTTCCAGTAGACTTCGCGGCCACCCGGAAACACAGCGCACAAACACAAATACAAGCACAACAACTACGGGACTTATGACTATTAAGTTCACACTTCCGGAGACACAAAACTATTAATCAACCAATATATCTGTAACTCGTAATTTAATAAAAACTTAAGTCTGAATAATAAAAAATAACATTGAAGCAGCCGTCACGTAGAGTGAAACGAGGACAAGCGCTTGTGTCTGACAGCAAACAGAGTGAGTGCGGTGTTGTCCGCGGGGGCGCGTGTACACCATCGGCCGAGCGCGGCGGTGGCAGGCGGGCGGGCTTTCGGCTGCGCACGCGACCGCGCGGGCGCCGCGGGCAGGCGCCGCAAGTAGCATAGGGAGCGCCCAATAGCTTCAGCAGTCCCTCTGTGCCGGCGCCGGCCACGACAACACTGCGGACGTCCCGGCACTGGCCCGCCCCCCCCCGCCCCCCCCCCCGCCCGACCCCGGTCCCGCCACGCGGCCCGCACAGAGTGCATTTTTGACAATACTAAAGCAAATGGATAAATGAAACACGTGCGGAATGCAGCGTATAATGAATGGTGATTCAAGAAAGTTTTCTGTTGTTCCTCTGATCAACACCAGACGAATGCTGCAATAGTTCCCTAACCAACGGGCCACGGGTCATGCGCCATCTTTTGTCCGTCTTTCTTGCCCTATCCTCACGCCTTACTTATATACACTTACACTTAAATGCTCTATTCCACCACATATGTCGGGGCACCAGTCTGAAGCTTAGAGCTTGCTCCGGCAGGTGGGGGATCCTGGTGGGAGAAACCCCCGCAAGCCGACAGCTATGTTGGCTCCGAATCTCGCCATCAAGCGGGAGAATACAATCCACGATAAAAACATGAACTACACTTACGGGACTAATGACCTTAGCCTTTGACGCGCCCAGAAACATTAATCAATCAATAAATCAAGGTGCACCACGTTACTTATCAAATTCCCCCTATCAATCGTTTGATGTGGTCAGCGGCTCCATATTTGTAGTGTGATCTTGCCAACGAGCATACTACATAGAGTGGCTGTTCCTGAGCTGTGGGAGCTGTGGGAGTTCGTTGGACGAAAAGAAGAAGATGAACATAATGGTTTAAACGTAGAGAGAGAACCAACTGCTGAAGCACTAGGTTTTCATTCTTACGGCTTTTTGGAGGGCAAAATGAGGCAGTATCAAATTGTTTGTTTGCTTTTCATTCAACTATTCGCTCCGTCATTAATTTCGTTTTCTCATTTAATTGTAGGATATAGGCGATCGTAATAAATGAAGAGGAAAGTTCGAGTACGAAAGTTATGACCTAATTGATGTTGATATTATGACGTAATTGACGTATTAATTGATGTTTGTAACTAAGTTGTAAATGATCGTAATAATTTTTAGATCTGCACGTTCTTTTTTAAACATTACCCTAAGAATATTCTTAACTTTTCGATCATCGTAAAACGACATTCGCCGTCCATTTCCTTGGTACTGGATGTATTTGGAAAATGGTGAATCTACTATTTTGTTTCATTGGTGAATTTGAATGCAAAGAATTATACCTTGATTTCGATACATGCATACCTGAATTTTTCTTTAGTACACATTCAATGTGTCTTAAGTATTCTCAACGTCAATGCGAGATAATTTATCATTCTATATCGTACACGTTATTGGCTATGAACTTCACGTTTCTAAATATTGCCCAGATAATGTGAAACAGTTCATGAAAAGAGAAAGGAAATTTTCTGTTTTGCTTGGATTGACAAAAAAATTTGAGAGAAATTTCGTGTACGTTTGAATGTGCCAGTGAATAAAACATCTTTTGAATTTTAGAGAAGTTTCTTTTAATAGAGAAAGCAGTAATAAGTGATCGTCTTAACAATTTTAAATCTTCCTTTGGCTGATATTTTTCTTGCATCTCTTAAATCAAGTCATTGTCAACTGCAACCCCATTGTGACAATATTAAAAAGACTCACTATTTTTTGCAATGGAAGGTAATATAAATACTAGATCTCCTTGACGTCACATATTTCTGTTTTTTGTGAATGCTTAATATGAATTTGTGACGCTTGTCCCTCAACGCGGAACCAGAATATTAATATTATATTATACATTGAGATAAGACCTGCTGGGAATGTAGCGATTAAAAACAGGTCTCATGTCCAGTTGTAAATGTGCCGAGGAGCTATGTTGTTGGCCGCCTAACCTCTTTCCATTATAGAGATTCTCGTGAGAGAAAATTATACTGGACACTGTCCAAACTCTGCACAGATTCATTAATGTATTTTCTAGACAACAAACAAAATAGATGATAGTGAAAACTATTTTTCTGCGTCTGAATTGTAATAGCTTCGCCACATTGCAGTTTTACGAGTGAAATCAAATTGTTGAATGTATGTTTCAATTTTTATTTTTATTGCATTGAATATTTTACATACTTTATTTTAATTCTCTACTTTACAATGAAATTGTATGTTTTGATCTTTTTTTCGCGGAAATGCCGGGTCGACACAAATACAGTTAGCTGGGAGTGGGTAAAAGAAATAGCTGTGGAATGAACCAATAAAGACATTAGCGTGATCCATGCCATTCAATTGCGGGAATCGCGAGGAAAGCGAGTGAAAAACTGGAAATATCATCCTTGTGGTACATCAAGTTCGTTATAAAAATGTACAGCAAATATAATAGACAGCACAACAAGCAGTCTACTGGTAGTTCCCTTTTAGTTCACATGTTGCCAAAGATGTGAGGGGTGACAAAAAAATCCTCTCATCATATGCGGATTTTGAAATATCTCGGCGTTGTCAATGTCCTGCCGTGTCTCAATCCGTTTATCCTACAATGATTCCTTGATTTGGGGTTAGGTCAGAATCGCACTGAGGTTGATCCGGTGAGTGCGGTAGGCGTGTCCATTCGTGCCGTTCCCATCACTTGGAATTACGTCTTTGCAGACTGAGCTGTGCGTATGCGCACGTCGCGGAAGATATTGGGATTTTTGAAATGATCTGAATGTTCTCCTCTATAGGCACAATAAAACTGCAGGAAGGTTCATTTTTCCTCCTAGCAAATTTTGCTCCGATACAATATGCTTCTTCCTATGTGCCCATGTTCAAAAACCACTGCTCGTCTCGTATCGGTTCGGTAGGGAAGTTCAGAGGCGTCCCCTGCGCCAAACTACTGGAGGGAGAGATTGAATAGGTAAGATACAGATTAGCGAGGAGTGCCCTTCCATATAGGAATCCCAAATATCAAAAAATATTGGGGGAGAGGTCGCGTTTCCTTCGTTCTCTCAGATGGTGTCCTCACGTAGAAGTGCGTCCAAGTGCCTCAATCCTAATTCTCACGGCTTCCACTAGAGCTCTGCGATATTCCCTTGTATTTCTGTGTAGAAGAATGACAATTTTCAGATAAGTACGATGTTACATTTTTGTCACGTCACATACTTTCTTTACAATTAACACCTTACAAATTAACTAGATTTTCTCCCTGGGCTGTAACTGCTGAACGTTTCAGCTATGCATACAACTATCATGGCTTACATCACGTACGATCATTTTGTTGTACACTATTCTAAAGTTAAGTAAATAAACGTGAGAATATACTCATAGAAAAGAAAATTGTTGCTTTGACTTACTACGCAACTGTCGAATATATTTAAAGTTTCCTTCAAATATAAAGTTAAATTATATACACGTATTGAATGATCTCTATGGCAAGAGTTCGACGTCATAGTTTGAGCCATGGGTCATAGTTTGTGGTCGCGGATGTTATCCTCATTTTTGGAACATGTAAGTAAAATTAAGTATTTTTTATCTGTGCATCTACGGATCAATTCATTATTCCGAATACACGAGAACTATTTCTTATATTCACAATGAAGTTTTTTCTGTAATAAGCAACTACTGTCAAGTCTTAGTCAGAACGAGGCGTATTCCAGGACCACTCATTTCTAGAAACCGTTAGAACAAATTTTAAAATATTTCTTATGATTTCTCACTCCTTTAAAGTAACGTTTCTTCTTGCACACTCATATTTAGAGAATCACGTTTACAAAAGTATTCAAGAGCCGTGTAAGTCGAGCATGTCTTTGTATTCCATCCAGAGTCGAAGAATAAAAAAGTAATGTTTTTTTCTATTCGATTGTTTTCAGTTCCCATGGGATCAAAGAAGACGCCGCACAATACTCTATTGTTTCGTTCTTAAAAAAATAGACACAATCACGATTTGTGACACTAGTGAAATTGTGTACATTTTTTCTTGATTCCACTTCAACTTCATAATTATTTAAAATTTCAGTTTGCATCGCTTTAGTTGAATGTAGTAATAGTTCACCCTCAGAGGATAATATTTTCTTTGGGATGCACTAAATCCAAATTAGTTTTCGTTCACCTACCGCGCACTCCGTCCTTTCATACAATTGTTTGAGAATTGTTAGAGCCATCTATTAGCATTTTTAAGTCCAAATCGATGTTATCGTACTTCTAAATGAAACTACTACATCAACCCAAGCCACTGGTATATGAGTGATTTGTTTGTACAAAAAACGCTGTAAAACCGTTGATCTTAAGGCTGCGTAGGTTCCGTCAGCTTCGTTGAAGAACAACCGTCGTTGGCGCAACCGTCACGCAACCCGCTACACATTTTACTCAGCAACGTACTTCAGACCGTAACACTCGGAAACGATACACCACAGTAACGATTTCGGGCCTCTAAAGTGATAAGAGTTATATTTCCAATGCCGTTGTCAACAAAATGAAAGCTATTTGAACCTTCTATTAAATCCCCCCCACACACACAACTCCGAGCACGGAAGTTCAGCTGAAGCGTTTCCGCTGGTCAGATCACCGGAGGCTTCTAGGGTTCTGCCGACTGAGGCGGAGTTTGACCCTAGATCGAATCGAATTTATTGTGACGTCATGGTACCACAGCGACCCACAGACGAGAGCTTTTCGTATATCAATATATTTATTACAAGAAAAACAAAACAAATTATTACACTTAATAATCTACTTACACCTAGCTCTGATAAACCTACTATCCTGATGCGGGAGCGATCCAAAACCGATTGAAGATGGTTTTGATTGTGGCATTCGCCTCCTAACTTTTGAAGCGCGCACAAGCTAGCTTCCGTGACGGATGTCAGCGTCTGGGACAAAAGTCCGTCCTGGCGCACTCAACGGCTGGTTTGCCTCGATCGCAGGAGCGATGCTTATCCGATTGAGAATGGCGTGAATCGTGGCACTCACACTCTCATCGAGCAGGACGCACACGAGCATCGCTCCCCGTGACCGCAGTCAACCAGGACATAAAGTCCGCAGGCTTCGTCAACTAGTAACTCCAGCCTCGCAGCCTGGCCTCGCATATGCAGTCGTGGCGCAAGTTTTGTGTACAACTGCACGAGGTCTCCTATCTCAGAACTGCCTATGGCTCCGACACTCCTGTTATATAGGCGAGGCCACGTGACCTCACGTTCACGCCACCCTGGCTTGTTATAACAGTGAAAGCTTCTATATAGCGGAAGACACCAAAGCCTTGTGTCCCCGTCTCCGGCTTTCTTCCTTTACGGGAAAAACCTTCTTGCTGTGGGCGAAGACTAATCCGCACCAACGCGTCCAAATAGATTGCATGAGCACGCTGGCTAATACGTTACATTGATCTCTGTTTAGAGGAAAATTCTAGCGGCCCGATGATTTTACCGCTATTTTTCCAAGGTTTCTCCAATAAACACCAGACTTTTACCACAACACTTGCCACACAAACAGGCTGCGTCATCTCCCCTCACTTGTCACATTTACATTTACGAGAACGACACTACCACACACCCACACCTACTTATCCCAGCAAGACGGTGTCGCGCTGGGGTAGGGGCTTAGAAGAGGGGTTCATCCGAAAGCCGACGTGCTGGTCGGCGTCGAATATCACTATCAAGGAACACCTCCAACTCAGGGGGATAGAAATTGGGCTAATGACCATAATAGTTGACGTGACCAGAAACATGAATCAAGTATAGAACGAGTTATCAGAAATGTTTAGTTGTTAAAAAAATTGGGTCTTAGTATGATGACATATACTTTTAAAAGAATGACGCATAGGTCCTACCACCTTGTTACGTATACTTTCTTTTTTATTTCATCTTTAAGTAGTATCTGTTTCAGTGTTTCATACATGGGGAAGTAGCTCAGGACTCATCTAGAAAGCTAGGCCGAATTCAGTCACTGTCTGGAGGAAAATTCTAGCGACAGCGTGCTCTGATCGGTAGTTTTGAGTGGTTTCTTCGATCAACACACGGCGCATGCCGGAGCAGTGCCCTAACAAACGGGCCACAGACCGCCCGCGATCTTTCCTTCCTCTTTCTTGGTCTTTCCTCATCACTATTTACACACACACACACACACACTTGCATGCATTACACTACCACACATCCGGGGGAGCTCAGAACTAGTGTTGGCGTGGTGGGACTGCTCTGGTGGGAGACTGGTTGTGGGGAACCTCGCTATCCGGTGGAAAGGAATGCGCCAGATCTTACCATCCAACGAGGAAGATCACCGCCACCTCCCTCCAGAAAAATCAAGCTCCACACTTTCGGGACTAATGACATTACCTGTTGTCACGTTCGGAATCGCTAATCAGTCAAATCACCGTTTCTTCCCCACAACTTCACTTTGCGGGCGCAGGCGGAGCACCGAGGCGCGAAGAAGCCCGCTTCCTCCATTGAGATGCGTCGCGGCCGTTTCCGTGAGCGCCGAGGACCTTGGGCCGTTCGCTTGCGCAAGCGGCGCGCCCGGGCCGCGGAGGAGGCGGCGGTGGCGGCGGCGGCGGCGGCGGCGGCGACAGCGCGCCACGTGTCGCGAGGCGCGGCGCGGCGCGAGACGCACGGGTCGATTCATTGATTGATTGGTTATTTCGTGCTTCCGGGCGCGACATCGGCGGCCACATATAGTGCGGTGTTTATAACTCGGCCCCTCAAGGCCTCTACTTCACGGTGGCATTATGTCAGTGTATTTCGCGTCTTTCCTGCCGGTAGATGTCGCATGATGGCGAGAAAATTCAGCACTGCCATACGGTCGTGATCATGCGACATCTAGCGGCACGATTGAGAAAGATGCGAAATACAGTGACACACTGTCACCGTGAAGTGGGGCCTTGAGGGCCATAGTTATAAAAACCGCACTATAACCCCGTAGGTATTGAGCATGTTACATCTGAGGATATGTGGTGTCCGCGAGAATGTGAGATTCGGTGCCGCCCCGCACGCCGTTGGGGTTCTGGGTTTTTCGTTTGCTGCGTTCCAGATACCTCCGTCAGCAGGGCAGCATCTCTCTCTCTCGGGACCAGATCTAAGATCCTGACAGGTCTCCCGATATGTATGGTGCAGAGCGTGTAAATGTGTTAGTGGAAGGGCAGGGGAGAGGACTTGAATGTTGAAGGAAATATCGTGTGGGAACACCTTGGACATTAGCGTAGTTTTGATCAGAGAAGCGTAGTACAAAACCGACCAGAGTCTGCTAGAACTCTCCT